>JAZGTK010011675.1:0-15425 GCA_036877625.1 Ambastaia sidthimunki | reverse complement strand
TTGAACATGAAAACAAGGCTGCTGGTTATCAAAAGTTTCATCTGTGATGCAATTGAAGTAAATAATTTAATGATATTTTTAAGGTATTTATGCTTTTAGGATTTTGTTACGCTGGTTAAAAGTCTCTTCACATTCTGATAGAAATTACAAAGTGGTCTAAATATATTTATATCAATATATATATATATATTCTGCGGAAGGTGTACATTGTTTGACCAATCATTGCATGTGGTCTGACTGGATCTGTGAACCATGCTCATGTGTTCTGGAGGAGGCGTGGCTTTGGAGACGCTCTGAAGGGAGGGCAGGAATTTATGCTTTTAAAGCTAGATGCTATTGTCAGCTTGCTAACTGCTTATCCTACCATTAAGGAATCAAAGCTATGACTTTTATATCTTTTATTATAATCATAAAGTTTTTTTAATGAAAGGGCACCCATGTCTGTAAAGGTACTGTAAGTATACCTTGATTTCATGTGATAATATAATATTATTACTTATATTAGTGCATAATTGTTGGTTACACTTTAATAAAACAAGTGGGCAAGAAAGACATTTAAACCATATTTAAATCTGTCCACTTTAAATGAACAGGGTTTATTGCTGATAATGTATGGGTTATGTTTGTCTCTGATCACTGAAAGGCTGGAAATATTTGGCATTGACCGGCCGCTCTGACTCAGTTCCATCACTGAGCAGGTTTCCAAGCTGTGAGTGTCAGCTGCAGATCACCGTGTCGTCCCAACTGCAGTGTGAAATCCTGCTGCCATAATACCACAGCTATTTCTGACACCCCAACATGCGGCACCTAACTCAGGCTAAATGTAGAAAAAAATGGGACGTTCACACATAGCTTTGTCTCTCTCGTGATTTACAGTATGGAGTTATATTTTACCCTTTTAGCCCAAGAATTTGTGCTAAGTGGGTCTCTGGACAACATTGCAAAAATCATGACTGTTTTAAAATACATTTTCCAGACACTCGTGTCATTCCTTTAATCCCGACCCTTGCCTTCTTTAAACTGAATAAGTCACAGAGCCACAATGTTTAGACTCTTTGGCAAGTCAAACTATACCACGGGAATGCTGTGGGATTGCATCTGTGGGATTGCACTCCATACAGCACTCATGCAATATAAAGAGGATGGAACCACAACCCTCGAGCCACCTTGCTTTCGCTTGATTTGCTACATCAAACTGATTACATAATCTGCAGCAGTAAAATGGCTAGGAAGGCCATTGGCTGTCTCCTTTTTTCTAGTGCGCTTGTTATCAGCTGAAACGAGATTGAGCCACTAAAGAGAGAGAGAAGAAAAGCTGAAATGAAGGAACAATGAAGGACAGAAACAATAATTACCAGAATGAGTTCTCGATCACTGTTAACCGCTGCTGCGGCTGCAGCCCGGGCCGCGTTTGCCCGTCGAAGTTCCTTATTGGCCTGCAAGGTGGAAAAATAGTTGACGGCAGCAAACTCAATGAGGGCCGAGAACACAAAGGCGAAACAGACGGCTATGAACCAGTCCATGGCGGTAGCGTAGGAGACCTTGGGAAGAGAGTGTCGAGCGCTAATACTCAGCGTGGTCATGGTAAGAACTGTAGTAATGCCTGTTGCAAAAAAAAAACAGCACACGTTAAACTCCAGTCAAATGAAGAGATCAGTATTTACTGTAATAGGCCGTACGACTCAAAACACTCTCCCTTCACAGCAGCCCACAAACCTAAACTTACACAACACAGAACACAAGCAGCAACAGGTTTGGAACAATACAAAGAGAATAAGCTGACAATATAAATATAGTCTTTATATAGTAACTAGGCATATTTTTCTTAATTTGTTACCACTTACATAGATAAACTTTGGGC
This sequence comes from Ambastaia sidthimunki, assembly GCA_036877625.1. Classification (NCBI taxonomy): domain Eukaryota; kingdom Metazoa; phylum Chordata; class Actinopteri; order Cypriniformes; family Botiidae; genus Ambastaia; species Ambastaia sidthimunki. The sequence goes on along the minus strand of JAZGTK010011675.1, from coordinate 13,564 downwards.
AGTATTTTTGTTACTACACCATGTCCTCCGAAAAATATTTATACACTTAACTCACACTAAAAACGTTTGAATTTAATTACATTATACAAAATAAACTAAATATCACCTGCAAACAAATGGTGTTAAAGCATCTTTTGCAATACTTTTGATGAAAGCTGATTTTCAATAAATGTATGTGGATGTATAAATATTTCAGTTCTATTTCACACACAAACAGAGAAATCACATAGGCAATAGGCAAATATTTCACTATATTTCACATATTTAGTTTTTTTATTAAATTGTTTAATATATTTTAAAGGGATAAGAGTACAGTTATTTCATGATGGAAATTTGAGAGCTATGGTCCACTGGTGCATGTTGGCTCTACTGAACAGTTCAGCATAAACTTCCATGGAATTGCTTCAGGGATAAATAACTACCATTAGCTCATTACTGAAAAGTACTGAAAAGCCTTTAAATGTAAGATTTAAATTTCAAATTTGTTAATTGCTGCTTATAGTACGGTAACCCTAAGGCATGTTTTTAAGCAAAAATAATTATGCAATTTAATGGTCTTTATGTACGTTCAATTGTATTATATAACAAACTGTATGATGCAGTTTTTTCATTTCTCTTCATTTCCAGACTCTTTTGTAACATTCTCTCTTTTCCAAATTATATTCCATACAGACAAAAATAAAAGTGTCATGTTTCTACAGTGTAATGTTTTTTATGTTAATAGCATATTATAGTAATACTAGCGTAGCACATAGCATGTTGTCAAACAGTGCAGCCAAGTGTATAGAATCTTTAGACCTTAGCCTTAACAATACAACACTGCATCAGCTGTCCTTAACGCTACCAAATATCACCGTTTACTGTTTCACATGCATACATTTCAACAGCTGGGGAGACAATAAACACACATTTTCAAGAGCAAAGGGGACTTAAATAATACTGATAAAATTGTACTTGTAAGGATAGGTGTACACAAGCCTCACAGTTATTAGTGTAGCAGGTGACCAAGCCATTTTCCTTCTTAAAGTTTCTCTCTGGTTCAGTAAAAAAAGACTAAATTGACCAAAAAAATACTTCTTCAAAAAAAAGAAAATTAACACCAAATTGCCTTAAGATCATTTTCAGTGCAAAAACTCCCCATATTATGTCCATTGGATGACTACAAACAAACTAGGTAACATTATAATTGCTAACCCTAAAACAGCAGACTTATTGAAAAATACATTGATTATTAAATTAGTCATGAAAAAAATGATAATGACTTAGCATCAACTGTATTAAAGATGAAAGAATAAAATAGCATTGACAGACCACTGGAGTCTTGGGTACACTGATCGTTCCCTGCAGCCCCCTGACACAGTGTCTGTGGGAGTGGCTCGCCCACCCCAACAAGGCATGTCCTAAATCTTACTAATCACTACCCTTTTAGGATGCTTAAGCAAAAGCACATTCTGATGTGTGTGCCTCATCTAGGTTGGTTTGCAGTTATTTAGAAGCGTGTCCAATCAATGTTGAACTGCATGGTGTGGCGTCATAATGCATATCATGTTGATGCATCCTTCCTTCAGCCTGTGGCTAGACTGAAATTTCTGCAAGCACACTATGTTATGCTGGAATGGAAATCTTTAGGAAGGCACAGTCTAATAATCAGATTCCTCTGAGGTTGAATCCTACAAGGATGCACCCCATACCTTCTTGAGATCCCTTCTCGGTCCTTACAGCCCTCTGGGGTCCTCCCTTCGGTTAGCCCTTGGGAGTCAGTTAAGTTTAGTGCCCACTCTCAGATGGGAGAGTGACTCCCTTTATGGATCAAGTGGTCAACCTGCAGGTCCTCCCACAGCACTATCCCTGCTGTGTCCAGTACACACTTAACTAGAGGGATATCCTCATCCTGGGTGCTTGTGAAAGGTACCCCATTAGCAGACATCTGCGGAGCTATGGGCTGGGCCCCAACCAATACTTTTGCAAGGTTCTATAACCTCAGAAATTATGGGGTTTCTTTGACCTTGCTGTCCTCTGGACAAGCATCCCGAAGAACCAGCAGGGTGTCAAGACTGCTACAGCACCTTTCCCTCTAGAGGTGATAACAAGTGCTCTTTTTATCATGGGAGTTCTCCTGGGCATGAACCCTAGGTGAACCCTGGGCATTGGCACATTGTATTTGCCTGGAACCCACCAGAGGGGCTCGGCAACTGGATCTTCCATTCATGGCTACCCAGCTGGTAAGTTCGCTGACAGATCGTCATATTCTAGATGTAGTGATTCCCATTGGTAATCCCATACGAGTAATTTCCACAGTTCAGTTTCCCTGTCAGTAAACCTGTGTCCTACCCTAGATGGTTAAATCTATCATGACCTATAATTTGTGTGGTTCTCCCTACAGTAGTCTCCTGCTTGATCTGGTGCTCCATCTGGTGTTCCATCCCCTTACGGTTAGCATATCACCTTTCAATGCACTAAAGGTCATTGACTCTGTGATGATGTTTCTTATTTTGTAAGGTAATTCAAAACATTCATACATTTCCCAAGTGTGACTTTCCAACATCTGTTTGGAGTCACTACAAGGCATCAAATGATTTTGTTGCATTAAGTTGTAGCATTAAAAAAATGAATCCCCATTGCTGGCTTTAATACAGCCGCTGTTAAGTGGCACCACTGGGCTCAGTGACCAATAAATAATCAGTAAGAATATACATGTAATATACATTAAATATATAAGAAATCTAAACTTAAAATCTAAGTGCTTGGCCTAAAAGCAATTCACTTGTAATTGAGACTATGCTGCCAGGACATAACCGTCATCCAACTTTAAATGAACCAAAACATAATATCAGACTATGGCTAAGATAAAAATCTTCCATAAAATTTAAGCAAAGAGCTCAAGCAAAATCAGCAAACATATTACTGGCTCTTAAATAAACTGGGTCCAAATAATGGTTCTGTAACTGGTAGAGCATGATGCTTGCAACACAAAAGTAAGTTTAAAGTGAATTGAAGCACTGATAAAATGTAAATCCCAAATACACTGTAAGTCACTTACAGTGGATAAAAGTGTCAGCCAAAATGCACAAATGTAATGTAAATGGTTCATGCATTAGGTAACATACTTGACTAACAATTACAGTTATCAAAAGTGACTTCTGTGACTAATGCTACTGTCTGCTTCACTCAGAGAAGAGAACACTACAGGAGTAGTAACCACGATTCTTTGGCAGATTTTTTACCATTTGTATAACCTCAGTTTTACTATATTTACATTTATTAATTTAGCAGATGCTTTTATCCAAAGCCTGGATTAGCGTTTTTATCCAATAGTCTTCAATGCACAGCAGAAGTTGGCAACTATTTCTTGAGCTAAATGAAAATGGAAACTATGTAACTTGAGCTTTTTGTCTCCACAATCTAATTTAAAACCATATTGAAAGTTTAACTTTAACTTCAAGTCAAAGGTTAATATCTAGGCGAACACACTTCACAATTCTTTGACCTGAAGGAAATGTACACACTATAAGAAATAAGAGCAGCAAAGGCACAAATTAGAGAATGCCGAGAGCAACATCATGCTTTTAAGAGCAAAAAAGTTGGTCCAAATTAACCTCAGTCAATTACATCTCTAAAATCAAATGCTCTGGGTTATTTCAGCTCTTAGTGGATGGTGATGTAGAACATCTACAGTGGATATGGACAACAGCTCGTCTCTGCTTATTCATTTCTGCACTATAAAGCAAGACATTTAAAACCACAGAACCTCTTTTTCCTCTTCACGCTTTGACTCTTTGATGAACTTAAGAAACACAGAAGGTTGCTCAGCTCTCCACATGAGCAGTGTTTGTCTCATGTAGCTTAGAGGAAATTTTCACACTGTAGTTGTGACTTTGTCACCAAGATAAACATATCCCAATGATCCTATTTAAGCACATACAGTATGTGCTATGTACTGCACGAAGACTGACCAAAACAGTGCCAATAATGCACAGCCCAGGCATTGTCTTCTCCCACTGTAGCTAGAAAAGTGTTCCACTGAGAACCACACAAAGAATTTTTTAGACCTGACGTGCCGAACTCACTATCCAGACTGCTCACTCTGGGTCCTCGAGAAAGTTTCCCCCATCACCATTCATTAGGTAGAGGAAGAGCACAGCATTATAAAACTTCTGAAAAAACTCCAGTCAAATGTCATATTCAAAACAGCATGTTTGAAGAGTTAATGCTCCCTCAGAGAGAACAACCTCTGATTGGATCACTTCTTTACAATACACAGTCTCTTGTCTGTTCTCACGTCTCTTTACAGTTTTATCTTTTAGTTTATTTCCATTAAGATGTGGATGCCAAGATAGAAAAAGTCTGTGGTCTGGTCTTTCTGCATCAAACTGGTTCTCTCACTCATCAATTCAACACTCAAGATCAACCTCAACAAACTACATCAGGACACTTTTCTTCAACGAGCAGGACAAATATTATAAACAGTCTTAGCAAACGATGCATTAAGTGTCATTAGCTCTTTTCACTGAGGTGTGCTGGAAACTGAGTTCATTCAGGCTGTTGATCTGCCAAATTTCAAACAACTTCATATATTCTTTACTCTGCTTCAGCCTCTTCCAATGCTGAACTATATGTGTGTGTTTAGTCTAGTTTGTATCACACATGATGTTGTGGTAGTTCATGCTTAGAATCTAGAGTCTCTAATCCTGTTGATCTTTGCTACATGCTCTATAAGTGTTACATCAATCACACTGATCTCCAAATCTTTTATTTATCCTAATACTTTTATTATAATTCATTATTTATATTTTCCCTTTTACAACTGCCCTCTAATGCAAGAAAATCAAGAAAGGATTTTTCCAACCTGACTTCACACAAAAAAAAGCAAAAAAAAAGAACTATTTTACAAGTTGGGTTATTTATGAATTGTATGTGGTTTTAGGTGGTTTGTACAAAAACATATACATTTAAATTTAAGTATGCATAAATGTCCATCCCTAAATCTAAGCATTAGTGGGGCAAAAGTGAATTGTATGAATGAAATTGTACAAATTCTTTTAAATTAGCCATATAACGACTATAACGTAAAACAGTAAGTCTCATGAGATTGTGCTTTATTTCCACATATTATGATTCTGCCCTCTGCACTGAATTTTTCTATGCAGAGTAACCTTAGAAACAAGCATCCATGCACTGCTGTGAGGGGTACAATGGTAGCTATATTTAAATAAACTTGAGACCTCAATGGGTTAAATCAAAACCTAAAAGCAAAACTCACATAATTTACATATAAGGAAAGTCTGCCAAATGCCTCAGTGACATTCCAGGACTAAATAAAACAATCATGATTCCAAAAAACATTTTGTTCATATATGCAAATGGACTATGACAGCTGGTGAGGGCTTTAATCGTTTCTGCTGATGTGTTTTTCATAAAGGGAAAAATTTCAGCTGTAGGTTATAGATTGATACACTCCTAATTGCCCAATAAACTCAATCTAATGGGCCCATCAAAACAAGCGGGAGTCCACAAAGACAGATGCTTTATTCATGCCCACCAAATTAATCAAGCAAAAAAGCCACAAAATCATGGACAAAATAAAAGTTAGAAGCTTTTTGCTTCTTGGGCAATAAAAAGCACAACTGCAGGTTTCTGGCAAAAATCTCATTCATTTTCTTCATAGATTCATTGGAGACCAAAAAGAATCCTGCTGCTTCTCAGACATTTCCTATGAGAAATTGCACTTATGTTTCCACTGGAAATTCAGAGGAGATCTCAACAATGTCACAAACTAGACTCAAATTTGATATGCCTGCCATTAAAACTCAATATTATTCATGTGATCAGTCTCAAATATTTCTTACCAAATTTACCCAAAACTACATTAACTGTACAAAATACATACAGAATACATAGCTGCATACTCAGATGCAAATAAGACAATTGTTGAACTGCATTAATTACTTTTTCTCCTGAGCAACTTTAGGAGAAACATCTAAGACAAAGTTATTACTTGAATGACAGCTGAGAAATTAATCAGATCTCCTGAGCTATAAAGGAGCAACCTCTAAGCAAAAGAATTTACTCTGAGCAGAAAAGAGGACAATAGAGAAAAGCAGGGAAGGGGCGCTCAGTATGTGTGCTTTTATCTCCCACCACCACCAAACAGTGGCCAAAACACTAAAGGTGATCTAGGACCATTACCAACAGCTGCCAAGAAGCATGCATTAAGAAAATTAAGCCAAACTGAGACCTACTTTAAAAAGCTTACAAGAATGTGCATCATCTCACCAGTTCTAAATGAACTGCTCAGCCATTTCATCTGGGTTCCTCTTGTTAAGATGAAAACATATTTACATTAATTTATGCTGGCACACTTTAAAGAAAAACTTTTAGTACCAGTCTAACAATCCACAACTTTGTACGTTTAGCCACTCTTTCAACATAGAAGTATAGGTTGGCTGTCTGGTGTGTATTTCATAGCTCTGCTCCAAAACGTAGATTTAAAGTAACTTTCCCCATAGTATTGAAATTTACCAAAATATCTGGACAAGGAAAAGGTAGGTAGCTCATTCTAAGTTACTGCAGATGTCATATCATGTTACCTTTTAAGGTTTTCAGACCGCGTTTACATTTATTACTGTAAAATACAATATCTCATTACAAATCAACATTTATATGCACAATTTTAAGCACAGCAGTGTTTAGTACTTCTAAGTTACTTTATTACATGCACAGTGATCACAACAGATAAACAGCTGGTTATTAGTGTTTGCAAACGGGTTGTCAAAACTCATCATTAAGCAGCTTGTACAAACAGCTCACATTGTTATTCGCACATTATACTGGACTTATAAACCTGTGAAAAAGTAAAAACGGTGGCTTACCAAATACAGTTCTGGCAGGTACTGACTCTTTGTTGATCCAGAAAGAGACCTGCGATAGAATCACTGTCATAAAGCACGGGATATACGTCTGGATCAGGAAGAAACCCATCTTTCTCTGCAGGTGGAAGTAGACAGTCATAACTATGTATTCACCTGCAGGAAAGGGACACAGGCAATCAGTGACATTCAAACAGGACTGCTGTAGACACAAACTGTACCACAGGATACTGTAGAAGTCTATTACATAAAGAAAAACGTGTATGCGTGTATGCTTTTTAAACCAAGAAAGTTCTTCTTGAATTTTGTGCAATGAAATTGCCCTACACAAGAAAACTTTTGAAAACACTTTTTTTTTTTTGAAGCAGATTATCTCCTAAAAACTGTACCTGTATTTGACTTCAGTCTCTCACTAGACACTGTCTGTCCAATGAGGTCATACTGTAGAAGACTGGAGCTCTCTTGAGGTACTTCCACTGAAAACAATGGCCCTTTCTTCCATGTATATACAATCTCACTCATGGGGTAAGCATCTGTTGTATATAGGGCACAAAACTAAAGTCAGTTATATTAATAAAGTGCACACTGAGGCTTAAAATGCATGTCTTTACAATGTCTTTACATTATATAACAAAATATCAAACCAAGTGTAATTTATTGGCAACATATTTCATATATTATTATTTCTTATTGTGTAACACTACACTGTAAAGTATAAATAAATAAAAGTATTCAGACATATGTTGATTTTCAGCCTTGGAAAAACTATAGAAAATCTCCAGTTACTACACCTGACATCACTAGTTTTGAAGAAATAACAATTTGTTTGTTATTTCGGTAAAAATTAGGCATCTTTAGTGTTACTTAAGTGTCTAAATAATTTTTGCAGCCACTGCACATAGTTTAAACGTACTTACAGCTGCCAAATTTCAAGGGGCAAGTGTGCCCATCCATTGGAAAGTTTATCAATCGCATGGGACATTCTGCATTAATGGTTAACCTGAAAAACAAATAAAGAACCACGTTTAATTCATGCAAAACAGTTAAATCTGTTTGGCCATCTCTCTCTACATTGCATTTTTGACTACTTTTTTACAACAGCTAATCAGTTCATGGGTTATTTACAGTACTCAATAAAAGTTATCGTATCTTTATATTAAACGCTAAAGAAGAAAGTGTTTTTTTTTCAGTCATACTGCTATTTTAAAATGCTAGTGTGCAGTTCATCTTGGAGAGCAAATGGCTTGGCACGCAGTTACCTCATAGTGTACAGGATAGTTCCGTTCTGCATGATGCGAAACAGCTTGTTGGGAGTGGTCATGTTGTGTGAAATGGAGCGTTTGCCATTACGGAAGAATGTGTCCGGTGTCCAGATCTTGCTGACCATTAGGTTGTTAAGACGAAGGATCTCAATGGGGCCCTCAAATTTCAGCCTGTCATCTATCCACGTTTGTCGAAAAAACACATCCATTGTGTATTCCTAAGAAACAGTTTCAAAACAGAAGAACAGTTGTGGAATTCAATGTATTTTCTGTACTGTACTTTTTACTGTCTGAATCATGCTCGAAACATACGATGATAAAATACAGCGACAATCCATGACGTTTTTTTGACAGCAAACACATCAGAAATGAGTCACCGGGTGTGAATCTGATTCAGGCCGGTATGCATTTTCTCAGGAATGGTATTTTTTTAACTCTTTTTTTTCTTCACTAATCTTGGCAGAGACTTATCTCTACGGTCTTTCAGATTGTCACAGTGTATCACATGGCAAGCGTGGTGGCTTAGGACACTGTGGAAAAATAGTGTGCTGTAACAGAGGAAGGAAAGCTCAGCTGGGACCCTCACTGTCAGAGATTGTCAACCAGATTAAAATCCCTAAGCTGGTATAATGACATCCTGCCCAAATGTCAGAATAATGAAGCCCAGACCGACATGACTAGAGGCAGTGGGCATTGAAAACATGCAGTTACAGTGGTTTTATGATTATACACATGCAAATACAAAGTGTTTTACTAACATACCATTTCAACATCGGATACAGGACCAAAGCTGGTGACAAAAATGTCTGTTTTAACCTCTGTGACAGGACCTAGAGTTTTGTATTGAACAAAAATAAAAATAAAAAAGTATTTTGAACAAACCAAGTAATATTGCACTGCTGATATATCTTTTAATTGAGAGCATTTTACATCGTTTAAACTTGTTTTGCCAGACAAAAGTGCAACATTAAATTCAAACACAAATATAGTCTAAAATAATTAACAACGATTTTTTTTTTTTTTTATGAAAATGCCATAAAACTACCTAAAGTAACTCTTTAACATGTTAAGCGATTCCAACGGTAGCCATTTACGGTACCTCCAAATCCAGGCCGGAGTCTGTTGTCATATCCATCTAATAATCTATCCAAAATGCGGGTAATGTTATCCAGATAGATTCTCGTCTCAGGTGGCGGATTTGCCAACATCTGCCCAACACTGTAAACAAACTTTATTATAACTCTTGCAAATGAATAAGCAAAATAAACAAATACACAAAGTAAAACAAACAAAAAAACAGTTGCAAAGTCAGATAAATACATTTCTTTCCTTACCAAGACAAGACAAAACATGTGCGTATACAAGCCATGCTTTACGCGGACTCTCTATCCAAATGTCCCCTTGTCAACTGGTACAAGCTGCACATCCCATAACTCGTGTGCGCGAGGAGCTGCGTGACGCTGGCGCTCGTGTGCGTAAATAGTGAAGCTTTATGCGTAAAGTCCTGCTGGAGTTCTCCAGTGCGGTTGCGCTTCTTCTCACTCGCTCTTATGGGAAGCTGAAGTGTTTCAAAGAGGCGGAGGAGCTGCGGCCAAATGACACTGAAAATGATCGAGCACTCTGAAAGAAGATAGTTTGGGTGGGAATATATATATATATAATATATATAATTCTGCGTGTAGTCTTTTTTTTCCATATTTGTCAGTTTGAACTCTTAAGAACTTTCATTGCATGTGCAACACTTTTTACATTATATAATAACATTATATAGTTCCGAAATTTTCGGTATATGAGATTTTCGTTTATACTGGGCGGAGCACACATGAATATTCATGAGTTTCCTTATGGAGCGTCACACAGAAACTGTTTGGGTAATTAAATTACGTGGTTTAGCAACAGCGTCGAACTAAGTTCAGCTTTTTAATACGTGTGCTTTACTTTTTATGCGATTTTTAAATTTTACAGATTTTAGTAACAATTCAAAAAGTAAAATAATGATTTCACTTTAATTAAGAAGCATAAGTACTTACAGTTACTACTGTACAAAAATGTACAGGGGGGTTGATCTTTTATCAAAATTTTGAAAACTGTGGGTCTTGCCCCTGAAGGAAGCCAGATCCTAGATGCCAGTCTCTCACCTGAGATTGTAGAGGTCCATCAACTGGAACCTAGTCTACGGCTCCCGTTAGCCTGGACTTTCTCCCTGGTTTCACGCTGAGGTGGAGACATCTTGGAAGAAGATGTGTTTTACCTGTTTTTGAACACATTTTCCGTGGGTAGGGCTTCGTTCCTGCAGGTTTCTGAGGATCCTTTCTCCCATGTGAGCTTCACCCTCCTGAGGTGAGTGGTTGCAGTTGACTCTTTTATTGGCTGCCCTTTCTACGGTATTTGTGCTTCAACACAACCCATGTGACAAATATCCCCTTCAGCATGGCACAGTTGCTATTGAGCTTTCCATAGCGTCAAACTAGATGCAGTGTTGCAACTCTCGGTTGTGTATGCAACCTTGGTTCCCTGAGAAAGGAAATGAGACACTGCAGCTTGTGCCATGCCTCATGGGTGCCTGTTTACATCACCTTCAGACAAAGAAGTTGATGACACGCTCTACAGGTGCCGATTCTACTCACTGGTGCACCTAATGTGCATCTGCCGTGGGCCAATTGGATTGGTGTTATTAGACATGAGATTCAGACACCGGTCACACAGAAGGCGTTTCCTATAGCATCAAACCAGACACAGTGTCTCGTTCCTTTTCTCATGGAAGCACATGAGCTTATTTAAATGATGCTGTGTGAATCTGGTTGCTGTAGTCTGTTCCATGCTCATTGTAACAACATTGGTCTATTTTTCCAATCCACATCCATTAAAGGTTTCATGCACTAAATCATCGGCCACCTTTCGATTTTTCTCAGAATTGACTGGCCATCCAGTCTGTACTGTCTGAGAATGACAAGCATGCTGACACCCCAGTTATCAGGGAACGTTCTCAGAACATTGGATTCTGTATAAGTTTGTTACTTAAGGGAAATCGTTCCTACAACTGCTCCCACATCTGCCTGACCTGAATCTGAATAAAAAATTTTTTGGCAAGGCTTATAACTGCTTTTAGAGTATTAGTTAGTTTAGGTATTAGAGTATTAGTTAGTTTAGGTATTAGAGTATTAGTTAGTTTAGGTATTAGAGAATTAGTTAGTTTAGGTATTAGAGTATTAGTTAGTTTAGGTATTAGAGTATTAGTTAGTTAAGGTGTTAGAGTATTAGTTAGTTTAGGTATTAGAGTATTAGTTAGTTTAGGTGTTAGAGTATTAGTTAGTTTAGGTATTAGAGTATTAGTTAGTTTAGGTATTAGAGTATTAGTTAGTTTAGGTGTTAGAGTATTAGTTAGTTTAGGTATTTTGTCTTATCTCTGTTCTGATGTCATTTACTGCACTGCAGTATTTTATTATCATATTGTGTTAATATTTGTTATGTTTTAATTGGATATTTTGTTTGTGCAGCACAGTGGTCAGCTCTTGCTTTTTCTCTGCTTTATAAATACAGTTAGATTTGATGCTAACATTGTGTGCTGGGATATTAGTGGGATGTGCCACAGTTTCATTCTACAAATGAGAACTGTTGTCTGTTGTTTCCTCAGGTCTGCTGTCCATGCGCTGTCATTTCAACATGAAATAATTCCAAATTTTATCCCAGAAGCAATAACCATTGAGCTTTCAGACAATATTATGATAGCAGAGGACAGCACTGATATGACCATTGAACAATGAGATTGTTGGCAAGCAGAAATACAGGCCAGCTGATTACTGAGGCATATTTTGAACAGGTAGGTAAACCAGGCTGAGCCGATCACTGGAGCATGAACAGGGAGTAAAGGTGTGCCAAACAGACATGAATACTGTGCTTCTGCTACAACAACCCTACACCCAAAGCAAATGTTCTCTGTTTGATCAGTATGGGGCTTTGTGGGCCCTGGCAGAGGTGGATGAGCATAGAGGACTCAAGCAGTTTCACAGACCGGTCACATGACTTTAATATGAACTCCATAACAAAACATACTTACCGTTAAAGTGTTTTTCTTAGCCTTTCATTATTTGTTTTAAGTTTTGGGAAAATGACTAATTATATAGAAATACTGTATATGTTTAATATTAACTTTTTTTATATTAACAAACCTTTAAAGACATGCCTACTGTAAGATCTAAGGTTGTTGTCTATTTTATTTCTAAATAATTGAAAAATTGTGTTAAACAGTTCAGTAAAACTACACTACCCATGATCCTGTAGAGAAGCAGCCAACCAGTCAGAGCAAACAATGACGACCGCAACAAGATAGTGTTGGTTTGTGAAAGTCTGTGAGTTTGCAAATTGTATACTGTATAGTATACACAAATGAGGCTCAACACTTTGTTTAATTGATGGAGGAGAACAGGCCCCCGGTAGAGCATGTTTTCTACAAAGGTTTTTTCCTCCACTGCTTTTGTTTGCTTTCAGTTTCTGTGTTTTGACTGTGTTGATGGGTATTGATTTTGGTAGAACATAAGTCATTGCAGTCTTTCAAATACCACCAAGTGGCTTCTCCTCTAGCTGGGAGGCAAGATGGATAGCTGGATAACAGTTAACTACAATGCAAGGTTGAAGAGATCAGTGATATTGGCATGGACATGCAATTCACATCCAGAATTATAGAGCATTAAAGCCCAGGGCAAACACAGGAAGTTAAGAGTGTGAATGCAGTATGACTGACAGGATTCTGAAATGCTTAGGGTGAGATAAAACAAATGCTTTTATAATCGACGTGTGAGAAAACTTTACTTAAAGAAAACAGAATTCCAAAAATGGAAACGTTTCATATATTAAAGTTATTGAATACTTAATAACTAAAAAAAAAGCAGAGATAGTTTTACATTTGTAGAAAAGGTATCAAATGTTCTATTCTCAGCTCTGCATTTTTTCATTTTTGAGGGGATCATTAGCTCTAAATGTCTCAGAATACTGTTATTCATTGAAACTGCCTTTGCTTTTAGATTTTAGAACAGTGTTTAAGCAAATTATAAATCTTCTGCTTTTAAGCATTTTCACTCATAAGTTATTCTACCACTTAAATATGGACGCATTTATCTTTTACTGAACTCGTTTTATTATTGAGCTTTTCACCTATTTCTCAGCAGCTTTGTTAAAGTCCTTGTTGGATCTATGTAGCTTATATTAAAGGGTCCTGTTATGCATTTTCACATTTTCAGCTTTAAATAGTGTGTTGCTTAATGTTGCTGTTTGAACATATACAATATCTGGAAAGTTACAACACTCAAAGTTCACTGTAAAGGGAGATATTCTCTTTAACTGAAATCACTTTTTTAGGGATTACAATAAATGAAACAGCTGTTCTTCCTGGGATCGTGATGTCATGATCCCCAGCTTTGAATAACTCCACCCCTCCAT
>JAZGTK010011674.1:0-15425 GCA_036877625.1 Ambastaia sidthimunki | reverse complement strand
ATACAGGTGTGTTGCATATTGTAATTACTAAATCTAAGATATGCAGTAACATACAGACTTGACTTTTAAATTTACAGATAATTTGTATTTTTTACAGAATTTCCCTTTATCCCCACAGGTATTGTCTGTAATTTAATGTTTACCAGATAAATTGATCTGATTGATTTTATATTTTTTTTAAAGGCAACAAATATATTAAAATGTATTTAAGTAGTATTTTATTGATTTTTTTTCTTGTGTATGGGTGAAAGTAAAATGTCAAATATCAGTTTTCAAAGTGTCCTAACAATTAAAGGTCACTGAGCCAGTAGGCAGTTTTTAAAGATAATTACCACACAGATGTCAAAATGAGCACCTTAACCAATTGCTGTAATGGGTTAATAGTATCACCATATTGTAGAGACCATGGCTGCTCTATAAACAGGTAAATGAAGAATGCGGCTTTGGCTTTTCTGGATAAAAAGTACCACAATGTTTACATTCCTCAACAAGTTTACAACCAACTGTCAATTGTTTATGACATATATGGACTCAACACAAAGGTTAAGTCAACTTTTATACATTCTAACTGGCTTCAGGTGTGATTTCTATATTGCCAGCACCTGATAAATGCCACAAGGGAGTTCAAACAAGCATTAGATGCTTGAAATAAAATGATTTATCCACAGTTTTAAAAAGGTGCCAACAACTTTGTCTGGCCCATTTTTTTAGTTTTGTGTAAAATTATGTCAATTTTGTCTTTTTTCTTCTGCTTTTTTGTGTTTTTCCAATGACCATAGAAGAAATAAACATGTGTATACCAAAAACATTTGTAATTGCAACCATTTCTGAGAGAAATTGTGTATTTTTTGGGTGCCAATAATTTCATAATTTTGTTTTATAAGGAAGGATTAGAGATTTGAACTTTATGGGTGCAGCAACTGGTAGCCAGTTAAGGGAAATGAGGAGAGGTGTGACATGGGCTCTTTTAGGCACTTGGAGGAGCTGCTGTGTTCTGGATCAACTGTATGGATCTTCACCGAATGCTGTCACTATGGATCCTCCTCACATCAGGGCTCAAACAACATCGGGGCTCAAATTTTTTCAGGTGCGGAAATCCATTTATCTTCTGTCTATTTTTCCCCCAACCCAGTTAAACTGCCAGGTAGACTGCATCCATATTTCTGTTACTCTTAAAAATACCATCCAATATTCCTTGTGCATACTGTCCTTTCCCAAATTCTGCATTGCTTTCAGACACTATATAGAGATTATTTTTTTTAGATTTTCCCCAGAGCGCAAACTGAACGATTATGTCTCTAGTCATTTTTACCTAACCCCAGAGAAGGTCCCTCCATCATCAGGGATTTTCGAGGCAGACCTGTCCAAATTTTGTCTAACAGACAGGTCTGCATCAATTTTAATGAGGGGAAACAAGGCACCGCTTTTGTTACTTTAATGTCTGTAATTTTTGCAGTGGCCCCCATGGCCGCTCTATTTGTCCAGTGCAAAAGACTGAATAAAAATGTAAAAAATGATCTTTCGACTCCATCGAATATTTTTCACCCTGTCAGAAGCTATATGCTGGATTCTTTCTAACAATTATGGCATCCCTTACCGTATCCATTTGCTCAACGATTTTTTTAAACTCACCTCACAATGCTGTTCCAGCTGCTCCTCACAGTCCAAAAAGTGTTCACAGAACTCGGGATTCCTATCGCTTAGAACAAAACATTAGGTCCAGCCACAACAATTGAGTTTCTAGGCATTAATCTGGATTTTGTTAACTTTCAGGCCTTCTTGCCCAAGGAGAAAATTGACAGAATTATTAATCTTGTTGCAAACGTGAACTCCTCTTTATATTTGTTCATTTAAACTTCGCCATGCGCATAATTCTCCAGGGCCGCCCTTTAATCGCGCATCTCCTCTCCCTCTTGCCTTCCTTTCACACGTTGGAAGATCTAATTCCTCTATGCAATGCAAAATGCTAATGCAAAAATGAACTGGGCTTATGAGTAATGTTTCTAAAGCAAATTGAATGGGTTAACTTTTTTAATAATAACCTCACATCTCCCCTTCTCGCCCAACAGCTTTGGCAGTTTTTATCAAGGCCGCTGCTTTCTGTGGCCTCCCCAGCTCCTTAATGCACCCCAATCCTCTGCCTGTTTGAGCTCTGTCTTATCATTGTTGCAGCCTTTCTGTGAGGAAGGGAACGGTCAGCAAAAAGTATTTGTGACCCGATCTGGCAAAATGAGTCAGAAGTCGCAACGATCCATTTTAAGATACGGGCCGATAATGTGAAAAAACAAATAATTTTTTTTTAGCTAATTTCAAAGAACAGACATTCAAAAATAATCTCTCAAAGTTTCATAGTCCAGATCATTGAGTAAAGGTATTTAAATGACTATTAAAGTTGACTTGCAACTCTCAAGTTGTACTAAATTCACACGCACGCTCTGTGTTGGGTTGTGCCTATTTATGAATGCGATGCTTTAGAGCGCATGTAATTCTGAATCATTCAAAAAGAAAACTGACACACAGCACAAGATTTATTGTTAAGACTTTAAACGATCAAGTAACCTGTCTTCTGGGCTTGCAGCTCAGGCAACGCAAATGTCAGCACACCATGCTCAGATTATCCATTTAACTGCTCTGACGGAGGAACTAGCAAAGAAGCTAGATTGTATGATGTTCCTGCAGGCTGAACGTCCATCACTGGTAGCCAGAGCGGTTGCATCTGTTGCATCACCCCCACTAACCATAGTCCCCGTCTCGCCTTCCCGGAGAAGTTTGATGGAAATCCTGCAAAATGTAAAGGTTTTCTGCTACAATGCTAACTTTTCATTGATCAACAACCTCTTTTGTTCCAGCCGCATTGCTTTTGTGTGTTCACTGTTCTCTGGAAAGGCATTAGACTAGGCAACAGCAATATGGCGACCGGAGGGCTCGACGTTCACTGAATTCTCTGCATTCCTGAGGTATTTCCGCGAGGTCTTTGATCATCCTGCAGAGGGGAAAAGCCCCGGAGAGCGCTTACTGGTACTTACCCAAGGGAAAGAGTCGGCAGCTGAATATGCTCTCAAATTCTGCACACTCTCAGCCCAAACTGATTGGACTGAAGATTCCCTGAAACTGCTCTTCTGTAAAGGCCTAAATGATCAACTTCAGACAGAACTCGCTTGCCGTAATGAGGGAAAGAGTCTAGCCCAGTTCATAGAGTCTGCCATACACCTAGATAACCTGATTCGTTCACGCTCTCGACCCCCACGATCCATGCTTCCTGAACCAAGAACCCATGAAATGGTTGAACGTATGCAACTGGGAAAGACATGCCTTACTCCTGAGGAAAGGGGACATAGAAAAGATAACCAGCTTTACTTCTACTGTGGTCAGGCAGGCCATTAATGCTCCAACTGCCCAGTTCACCAAAAACCAGTGGTGAGTAATGAACAATCTTCTCACACTATGGAAATATCTGTTACTCTTGTGAATCATGAAGATGATGTTACCATCAAAGCATTCATTGACTCTGGAGCTGAGGGCAACTTTATGTCTTTCTCATTGTCAAAAAGAATGCAACTCACATTAACTCCTTGCTCTTCTCCCCTTACTGTAGAGGCAGTAGATGGCCATGCCATCGGACCTGAGAAATCTGTGCAACTTACCCCACTACTTCAGCTGCATATTGGCACTTTACACTCAGAGAACATTCAATTTTATTTTTAAATTGTGTAACTGTCATTTCTACAGTTACACATGATCTGATTCTGGGTTTACCCTGGCTTCATCTACACAATCCTGTGACATCCTGGAGAGAGGCCAAGATGTTAAGGTGGGATGCATCATGTCATGAACAATGTTTGAAAAAAGTGATTAAAACTACTTCTATTGTTACTCCAGCTAAGCAGCAGGCATCCACTGAGAGAACCATTCTGTCCGAGTACCATGATCTGCTGGAGGCTTTCGACAAAGAAAAGGCGGCTCAACTTCCTGCTCGCCGTGCCACAGACTGTGCCATAGACCTAGTTCCTGGTTCCACTCCCCCTCGGAAGAATCTTTCCCTTGTCACAACCTGTTTCCCTTGCCATGAAAACTTAACTCGAGGAGGAGTTAGCGAAGGGGTTCATCTGACCATCCAATTCTCCAGCCTCAGCAGGTTTCTTTTTTGTTAAAAAGAAGATGGAGGACTGCGACCTTGTATTGACTATCGAGCCCTGAACGAAATCACCATAAAGTATCCATTACCCCTAGTCCCTGCTGCTCTGGAACAACTCAGACAGGCCAGATATTACACCAAGCTTGATTTACGTAATGCATATAATCTGATCTGCATAAGAGAAGGTGACGAATGGAAAACAGTAGAAAAATTTTCTACTGCCTGTGGTCACTACGAATATTTGGTCATGTCATTTGGACTAGCTAATGTCCCATCTGTGTTTCAGTCCTTTATGAATGACATATTTAGAGACATGCTTGAATGTTGGGTGATTGTGTACATTGATGACATTCTCATTTTCTCTAACACCCTAGCAGAACACATCCCCCATGTCAGAGCAGTCCTTTAGCGCCTTATCCTTTATGTTAAAGAGGAGAAATGTGAGTTCCACACTACCAGCACAACTTTCCTGGGTTATGTCATCAGTCCTGAAGGCGTCACTATGGATGATCAAAAGGTGAGAGCTGTGTTAGACTGGCCTACACCACGCACTGTCAAAGAATAACAGAGGTTTTTGGGTTTTGCTCATTTCTACCGTAGATTCATACGAAATTACAGTTTGGTTGCTACCCCTTTCCTGGAGTTCTGCAGCAGAACAGGCTTTCCAAGAACTCAAGACCAGGTTTACCATGGCCCCTGTACTACACCATCCCGATACAGAGGTACCATTTATCATGGAGGTTGATGCTTCCAACACGGGTGTAGGAGCTGTGTTGTCCCAATGAACTGGTTCCCCAGCCAAGGTGTTTCCATGTGCCTTCTTCTCAAAGAAATTACTCCTGCAGAGCGTAACTATGATGTGGGCAACAGGGAGCTTTTAACCATCAAACTGGCCCTCGAAGAGTGGCGCCATTGGCTGGAGGGCGCTAAACACCATTCCTAGTTCTCACTGATCATACGAACCTTGAATACTTGAAATCTGCTAAACGCCTCAATCCACATCAAACCAGGTGGGCTCTGTTTTTTACAAGATTCAATTTCACTGTTACTTATCATCCAGGTTCTAAGAATGGGAAAGCGGATTCCTTATTACGCCAAGACGAGAGAACAAGTCAACCCTGATCCTGAACCCTGATCCTGATCTTATCCCAGAGAATCCTTGTTGCTCCTGTCCATTGGGACATTATTACAGAAATCCAAGCCATGAATGAAGGTAAGAATATTCCTAATGAATGCCCTGACGATATGCTGTTTGTTCCTGTCTCTCTCAGAGAAAGAGTTTTAAAAATGGTCCATGAAAAACCCAGTTCTGGTTATCCTGGAATCGCTGCCACACTAAGCCTGCTCCAGAATAGTTTCTGGTGGGAATCCATGAAATCGGACATGGTAAAATTCATCCAAGCCTGCACAACCTATCAAATGTCTAAAACCCCTAAACAATTACCATCTGGATTACTACAACCACTCCCAATACCTCAAAGGCCCTGGTCCCATATCGCATTAGACTTCATAACAGATCTTCCCAACTCAGCAGGTAATACCACAATCCTCACCATCATTGACAGATTTTCCAAGGCATGCAGACTCATTCCTCTACCCAAGTTACCCACCTCCTTTGAAACTGCTGAATTACTTTGTAACCATGTGTTTCTTTTTTATGGCTTACCTGAGGATATCGTTTCAGATAGAGGTCCCCCGTTTACTTCTTGTGTCTGGACTATTTAAAAGCCTCAATGTCAACATCAGCCTCACATCAGGCTACCATCCCCAGTCTAACGGCCAAACCGAACACCTGAACCAAGAAATAGGTCGCTTCTTACGCTCATACTGTCATCAACATCAACAGGACTGGCATCAATACCTCATGTGGGCAGAGTACGCAGAGAATTCACTCATAAAACCTGCCACTGGCCTAACCCCTTTCAAATGTGTTCTAGGCTTTCAACCATCTCTGTTCTCATGGTCAGGTGAACCCACTGAATTACCCTCTGTCAATGAATGGCTTCAGCATAGTGAGGAGACGTGGGACCAGGCCCATCAACATCTTCTGCATGCCGTCAGACGCCAAAGCCAGCAAGCAAACGTTCATTGACCCAATTCAAGTTATGAACCTGGCCAGTGGGTTTGGTTATCCACAAAGAATCTATGCCTGAGACTTCCCTCCAAGAAGCTCAGGCCCTTTCAAAATTATCTGTCAAATTACCCCCGTTTCCTTCCGTTTGGACCTCCCCACTAATTACCAAATTTCTCTCATATTTTATGTATCACTTTTAAAATCCGCTGAGGGACCGGGAGGACCACTGGAGGAAGGGGCCCAGACGCAGGCCCCTCCAATCATGGTGGACGGTGAGAAGGCATACAGGGTCAAGGAGCTCTTGGACTCCAGACGCCGGGGTGGTACGCTGCAGTACCTAGCCGACTAGGAGGGTTACGGTCCGGAGGAGCGGTCCTGGGTGGATGCTAGGGACATACTGGATCCCACTCTAACTAAGGAGTTCCACAGGACGCACCCGGAGAAGCTGGCGCCCCGACCCCGTGGAAGACCCCGGCGTTGTCGACCTCCTCACGTCAGGAGCCGTTCGCAGGGAGGGGGCTCTGTTACGTCTGAGGTTCCTGCACTGCCTCCCTCTGGCCGTCAGCGGGAACCGTCGCCTGAATACTAATTCGGTTGTAAACTACATTTCCCATGGGCCAACTGCCTGGGGCTGACCACGCCCCTCTCACCACACCTGCAAGCAATATCTCAATAAGGACTCTGTATAAAAGCTCACCACAAACTGTGTCTCATTGCGAAGCCTTGTTTTCCTCTGGCTGCAATTCTGAGCATTTTACCTGTTTTGGATATATCTGTTATTACTCTGGTCTGTTCCTTGTTTCTCATTGTTTGCAGCCTGCCTTGATTACTTGGACTGTTTATTAGATTACGTATACTGCCTGCTGCCTGCCTTGACCCTTGCCTGAATAACGGATATCCCTTTGTCTGCCGCCTGCCTCGAACTTCGCCTGTGCCTCGACTCTGATTCTGGTTTGCCTCTGCCATTTCTGTTTGCCATTGTTGACCTGTGCCTGTTTACTCTGTTTGTTTAAATAAAGCTGCATATGGATCCCACTGGTTTCCCGTGTCTGTTACAGGTATTTAATGTAATTTTGTAAAACAGTATTTTACAGAAAAAATTTAAAGGGATTAACCTTCAAAGTCATTTTATTGCATTTTAATATTTTATTTGTTTTTCACAATTTAAGGAAAATATCAACTGCAACATGCTGTAATTTAGTTAGTTTTGACTGTAAATTTGATCCTAATTTTTACATTGTATTCATGTAATTTTGTGAAACGCTTATTTAGTGTTATTTGACAGAATTCATCTGGTAGTTAAATTATAATCCTTAGTAAAAGTATAATAGTTTATTGTAAATATAGCAAAATATAAAACACATAAGTAACGATAAAAGTATTTTATAAAACACAGGCAGGCATTGATTGTGCTGTGTCAGCATGGCCTTTATGTACCACTAAGCTGTTTGTTTTGTTTGAGCAGTCATGCTGCTGGAAGGATGTGGATTTTGTACACATTCTGCATTGCTTTTAAATGTTGCTTTAGTAAAAAGCATTTGTCTTACTGTTTGGTTACACTGTTTAGTACAAATTGGTGATTATTTTCCCAGCATTTTTTAACATTATTATAGCACAGGAGAAAGCATAAGAAACATTTGAAAATCTTTTTCAATAAAATATTTCTTTAAAAATAAATGTTACATGTACAGTATAATCTATATATGATTATCTTTATATATCTATATGTCTTTAAATATCATCTATATATAAATCACCTATATATAAATACTAAATAAACTGCGTCAAAAACATGTTAAAGTTCCATATGAATGTTTCATGAGAAAATACAAAATGTGCTTAATACTATACATATTCATTCTCTGTTTACACTTGAATTACAATTGAATTGTGATGTCAGCCATTTAAAAAAGGTATTGCTAGAAAACCCTGTGTGTTCTCTTTATGATCCATCAGTGCCATGTCTGGTCTTAGAAAAAGTCACACAAACAAAAAACATTAAGTGCTGGATCCCAGGAAAATAATTAGAATGTCACATATTTATTGAATTTGCATTAAAATAAAATATTTCATCTAAGTTGTTCTCAGGTTTAGTTAAAGTGTGTGTAATCTTCACATGTAAGTAACAGGAAGTTGAATTACCCACAGAAAGGCTGTTTGCGTACTGACAGCAGGACGGCAGCTTACAGCACTAAGCAGATTACCCTTTATTTCCTCTTTCTGTACCAGGACACATCAGACGCACTCACATGCACTTAAATAAACACAACTCTTGACTCACCGTCTGTGTGCATTCACTCTTACTGGCTCATTACAGCAGTGGACGTCACACCCCCTCCACCCTCTGTGGTTGGAAGGGTGCGGAGCACCGGGTGCGTCACGCATTCCTTCACTTCATGGCAGAATTCTAAAACTGTGAATCCTACAACCCTCTCTCATTCTTTTAAAGACTGACCAACTGAAGACATGGATCTGTCCTTACTTCTCCTTGTCTCCTTTCTCTCTGTGTTTCACCTCAGCCAAGCTGATCAGGCTTTGGAGGAAACTATCATTGTAGCAAGTAAGTTTTCATGGAATGCTTTTGACATGTCTTGTTATTAAACACCTTTTTATTATTATTATGCATCCAGAACAGATTGTCTCAATGCCGAAAATATACACTTTCTCTCCTATTTAAAAAAAAAGTTCATGGACAAAATTATTTGTCAGGGAACCTAATAGAATACTGTCATATTACCATGGTGCAAATCCACCGTAACTATAGTAATAACTTTGGGTGAAATGATCTTAAGTAAATGTTTTCATAATTACATGACCATTTTAGTAACATTACTTTAGTACCATAGACTCAATGCTGTCCTGTTTTAAATGCTTTCAGCATCAGCATAGTCTTGCTGCTTGCTACATATAGTAGGTGTATTGATGTCTGTTTGTCCTCTCACAGGAAATGTCCATGTTCTCGGTGGTTGGGCTGAATCCAACCCAGAGACAGACGACATTCAAGAAGCTGCAAAGATAGCTGTGGAGAAATTCAACATGAAGTCCAAAGCAAAGAAATATTTTAAACTTGTCAATATTACATCTGCTCACACACAGGTGCAGAATTTGATATTACACCATGATTTTATTATTATAATATAATTGTATTCATTCACAATACATAACAGTGAAATTTTTACTCTTTCTAGGTTACAAATAAGGTTAACTTCAAAATTGAGGCCACTATTGGAAAAACCAAATGTCGCAAATCAGAAAATGCAGATATTGAGTCTTGTGTCATGGCAAAAAAGGTATTTATATAAAAGTTTAATGTTTCTAAAAATGTATATGTAGACAGTGTACTGTAAACATGCATACTACCTTTACTGTACATTTTATGTTTATGACATTCCTTTTTCAGCAACTGGCATGCATGTTTAGAGTAACCTTTAACCCACGGAATGATCAACATGAGGTGGAAAGGACGACATGCAAAAAAATCTCTTGAATTTTATACGAACAGTTTTCTTACCTTAAGCATGCTGGAATGTTAAGCTTGTGGAGTTTGGATAAGGGGATACACATTATTTTATTCATTTGAGAAACTTTAACTTTTGAGAAATGTATTATGTGGATAACAGCTTTTTTTGGATATGATATGTTTTTAAAAATAGGTAAATAAGATTTTAATGATAAAAATGATTATTTTCTTTTGTTCAAATTTGAGTAAAATGAGGTATACAAATACAAGATACTTCACAAAAATGCAAAGTGGCAGTTTCTGAGTTAAAAAGAGTTTTGTAAAGTAATTTTATAATGTTAATGTTATAAGACTGTTTGCCTGAAAATTACAGTTTAACCAGATGGAATCTGTCGAGACACAGACTCATTTTATTTTTTAATAGCAGCATTCTCATATAAACAGTATCCTGTTGTTATACCATTTTCAAAATAGAAATATTAAGAGCAAATGACAGTGCAAATGTTTAGCAATATAATCATTTACAAATAAACTGCAACTTTAAATACTAGTGTTTAATTATGTTCATCACATGATAAATATTGTCATTTACATTGAAGTAAAAATATTTTCACAACATTGTCAAACAGTAAAATAATGTTTAAATGTCCAGCATTCATATATTTCCATCTCAAGTCCTGCTTTTCTTGCAAGTTCTGATATATCTTGCGGTGACTCATTCTTTTCCATCTCTTTTTACTTGGCCAATGACGCCAAGTGGAAAACAGTTTCCAGTTGCCATAATCTGTCTTAAGGCTTTATTTATACTGCTGTCTCAGTCTTTTCTGGCAACTTTTTACGTAAGCATTGCAGTATGAGATTGCGCTGGTATTCGTACCTGCAAGAAAAAAATTAAGTGTTAACTATATAAACTATATTTTGATTTTTGTTTATTGCATAATTCCTGTTCTTATATCTGCCTTTCTTTATTTGCGACTTTTGATTGCTTTTATATTGACTAATATTATTCTACAATTTGCAAAATAACAAAGCTATTCACTGGTTGCATAATCATTACATACTGGAACATTACATTTATGATTACATAAAAATACAATAAAAAAATTCAGTAATTCATGAAACAGACTCACTTTAATATTATCCTTTGTATTTCTTGATTCTCTTGTTCCTCCAACTTCTGCATAACTACTTTTAAAATTGGCAGCTCTAAATGGAGGTATTGAGCTACCTATTAAACCAGTGGAAACAAGATGTCAGTGTGGTTTTGAGTAGGAAATTCACATTCTTGTAGATTATTGGGGAACCATGACTTACATCAAGGCTAACTTCCTGTTCGTCACTGTTCATGAGGAAAATTCTCACGATGCTGTCTGATGGTCCTTGCAGAACACGTTCCCACAATGGCAGGTCTGAACTGCTTAGTTTTCTTTTCTCTGTGAACAAGAAATTTAAAGATTATAATGATTACAAAACATATGAGGTAAATACTTTTAATGTAAATACCATATAATTGCATATATTTACACAATTCGTTTATTGCATCAAATGTTTCTTATGTAAAAAAGCCAGTAGTTCAAGACACCTACTGTAATTAAAAAAATTAAAATTAAAACGAGTCTAAAATGTTTATGAAGTAAATGTGGCAATTTGTTTGTGGTGTCTGCATGCATGTGCTTGACTTGACTTGTATCTGCAAGGATTCACTGTATATACTACATATATACTTGTTTACTACATACTTGTACTATATACAAAGTAAGGCCAGACAAACTACTTCTACAGAAAGTACTGAATGTAGATTTATTGCTATATATTTGTCCAAAGGTTAAATGTGAAACTTGGAATAATAATTCTACATACCCCCACTTTGATGAATACAGTACAGGGCAAATTCATTTGGACTGTTTTCTATCTGCATTGAGGAAAGGTAACGGCAAAAAAAACAATTTAAATAAAATTCACTGAATTTAAAAAGTTGAAACAGTCAAGTACACTGAAGTAAATAATGTATTACAGGCAGAATCACTAACTTTAAATTTGTGCAGAAGCTGTGTTATGACCTCCTGTGTGGTCATCTGGCTGTTGATGTGGACATTCGTGGTTGCTCCGTATGATGGTGTGAAAACAGACGTCTGCATAAATGACATGACTCAGAAAACTGACATTCTCTTCTGAAAAACAATTTTGTTCAATAGACCTTCTTTTGGAAATGTATTGATTCATTTGTTTGTCAAATGTTATGAATGATAAAAAAAGAGTATTTTTAATTAAAATACCACCCAAAAAGCAAATACTAAAGCCTGGAATCCAATTAACTGAACCAACCTTTTTAACCTCTTAGTTAAAAGTTAAAAGAAGGTGCTTCACGATGCCATAAAAGAACCAATTTTGGCTGTATGGTTCCATAAAGAACCTTTAACATCCATAGAACCTTTTTGTTTGGAAAAGGGTTTTTTAGATTATAAAAAGGTAAAAACCTTTGACTGAATGGTTGTTTGGGGAACGAAAAAGTAGTTCTTTTGTTGCTTTGCAAACTTTTAAGAGTGAAAGTTATGTATCTCCAGTCTGTAATACAACCTTAGCTTTAAATTACAAACCTTGTAGTTGTAGAAGTGTCCATTGATGGAGAAACGATAGTTTCTGTTTTTCTGTCTTTCTACCATCTTCTTATTCTTCACCCTCATTTTTACAAACGAGGCATCACTCATGGTTCGGAACAGATTTGAACTTTCATATTCAATGTAATCTATGGAGAGATTTATGATTGTGTTAGCTACATTATGTAAAATTGACAGATAGAATTAAACAAAATGGTCTAATTTATAACAGTAACCAATATAATTGTTGATGTTTACATTTATACCATTTATTAAAAATGAATAAAAAGGAATATTTACAAATACATGCTGCACTATTAGTTTCACTGTGTCAGAGGCTAAATGTAGCAAAAATACTGGTACCTTCAGTAAGCCTGTCAGGTTTATTTGATCCGTCTTGAATAACTTCCTCTAGCTCATCAATATGATGAAGATCATCAAACTCTCCCCAGCGTGTCATACCCCTGTCAGTGATGAGACATTTAGATAATGCTATTAGATAATCATAAACCACAGTCTATTTTTAAAAGCAGTCTATTATGTCATTACTGTAGTTGTAGTTGTAATTTTTTTTCATTTCATTGTATGTTTGTATATTTTGCTAGTTCAGTCTGCTAACAGTCTGATGATTTGAATCTGGTGTGTTAAATACCAGAGACATAAAATGGACAGTGTTTTGGTCCTCAGGACTGGAATTGAGAACTGTTACAATAAATAGAAAATTACTTAAAAAATAATATTTATATCTTAGCACTTTACTGGAAGGAGTCGCTCAGGAAGACCAGGATAGTTGTCACACAGAGAAGTTGTCACATAGGATTAAATATAAAGAAAGTCTAATGACACAAATGCTTGTTTCACTAGCAGTGGTTTAATAGCTATATCTATAATATCTTTCAAAACTGCCTAAAGTCAAATTTTTGTAAATTCTGCTAAACTGAAATTTGAAACTCATTATGTTTTTTAATAGTTGTTGGGAAAACAGAATAAAAACACATTAGCATATATTCAGGCAAGGGTGAACTGTGAAGGGAGACTTTGCTAGGGAAAGTTGTCATGTTTATATGTTGTAATTTTAATAATATGTTAACCTTTTGTTTCCAAGGGGACTGATGAGATCAGGGGATTTGATTGGAGACTCATTTGGAAAAATCTGTTTTTCATCTTGTATTTTTAGTTGAATGGGTCTCTTCACCCCCCAGGCGATGACCAGGATCCCCTCTAGTGTCACATGTTCCGCATTCTATAAAAGCAGAAATTAAGACTGTATGTCATTAAGTCATTAACGACTTGCTATACTCTTCGTTGGCTAACGAGTATAACACTAAAAAGCAAAAAACTTTTTATGACTATAAAGAATCAAGTATCAAGGTCCAATGAAATTAAAGCTTACATATCTGATATGACATACAAAAAATAATGTAATGCATTATCATCCATAAAGGTGGAAGACTTGTGTTTTACCTCATGAACAGTGAGGTACAGGTGTGTTTTGTCTTTAAGAAAGCAGTTGTAGGTGTTCAATAAAGAGTAAAATTCAGCCCTTTAAGAAAAGATGAATTTAGTGAGAGACAAAGCTAACATTAAAGTAAATTTACCAGTTTATCTATATTTGTATATCTGAACATATAAAAGTTTTTTTATTAAAGCTGCAGTCTGATCTGTTATGTACTTGCCCAATAACTGTTTTTTTTATTTTTCATCAAAACGTTGCAGATTGCAGCTTATCTCCAAATAATATTACTTAAAAAAAATGTTTACATACGAAATCGAATTTTTGTCTCTTTGTGTAAATGACAATAAAAACTTGTTTTCACCAGTATGTCTAACAAATACAAATTTACTGCAATTTTCACATTTTAGAAATTTCTGAATTTCAGATTTTATTTCAGGTTTTCTGGAGTTTATTATTTTTTCTACCTATTCTTTTTACTCAAATAACTATGATACATCTTTATGACAATAGTTATTACTGACCTGGAGCAAGATTTTCCAGCACCGATTTGAACAATAGAGGTTAACTCTCCTGCATTCATTTCTACAAACCAACCAGATCTACAAAGAAAATACACTGTTCATGCACAAAACCCTTATTTACTTATCATCATATCATCATATTTACTAAGTGACACTTCAGGAATGCAGGTATTCAAGTCAAGACTGTTAATCTCGGGACATTTACTTTAAAGTGTTCCAACTGTGTCCAAACATGTTGTGGCTGCATTAACAAAATCTTTGGTATGTGAGTTAGGGCTACTTGAATAGTCTATACTAATGTGAGCAGCAAACAGACCTCTCTGAACGTGCTTTGTTTGCTAACATGCAGTCAGAGTTAACTGTCAGAAAAAGACTGCTGGTCTTGTGTGTTTGGTTGTAATTTCACTTTGCTTAACTAAGACTGGGAAGTTCATTGTATCTGTGCTTTGAGGGAGTGATGTGGTATTCAAGTCAGTGCATGCTCTGTGAAAATCACAGATACAAATTGTGCTATGAAGGGGTTTTGACTGACAAAACATACGCATCTATAAGTTAATATGTCTGTCAGCAGAACTGTGTTTGGTTCAATGTGGAGTTAATGACCTTATGCAATCAGACAATAAAATAGATAAACAATTCAGTTTCTTGGAATGTAAAGCCACAGAGAGTGTGTTAAAATAACCAGTCCACAAACTTAAGTTAACTTAAGTCAAAGATTTGAAGTAGAAAGAAGTCTTTCTCTTGCATATTCTTAACCCATATTGTCACTATGATCAATGATTTAAAGAGTACACTTCATAAGCTACCTGGTGAGATCTTTACATTAAGACAACTACCTTACCAACAACATACCAATAAAGCACACGGCTCCTAGACAAGCCTGATGTAACTTTTACATAATCCTGTAGTAGCACACACAAGCATTAGCACACCATAGTTTACTCACCTGCCGCCTTAGATCCAATACTAGTGGACTTAAAAAAAGAACAGGTCACATGTTTTTCCCTG
Organism: Ambastaia sidthimunki; assembly: GCA_036877625.1. Lineage (NCBI taxonomy): Eukaryota > Metazoa > Chordata > Actinopteri > Cypriniformes > Botiidae > Ambastaia > Ambastaia sidthimunki. Next base: position 174 of record JAZGTK010011674.1, on the reverse strand, counting down.
AGCAGCAGCTATAGCTCCAGATAAAAGGAGCCGAGCAATGAGGGACAGAATAGAGAGTCCCTGTCAGGTGTTTCCCTGGAGTTTGTGACACTGTTGTGCTGTAACTTGAACTCACCTATCCAAAGTGCATTCTGGGAATGTATAAACACACCCATAGCTATGAATTTCTCAGTC
>JAZGTK010011673.1:0-15426 GCA_036877625.1 Ambastaia sidthimunki | reverse complement strand
CCCTGAGCCTTCGTCTTCCTCTTCTTCCTCCTGCTCGTGCCTTTCCGGCTCGTCCTCTTCTGAGAGGGTGCTCAGCTGCGGTGGCTGGGACAGACGCGTCCCGCGCCAGGGCAGGAGGGAGAGCGCCGCCGCACGCAGCATTCTCCAGCCAACATGTTGAGCTGAGCAGCGGAGAGCGACTGAGCCACACGCGAGAGAGCGTGAGAGAAGAGAGAGAGAGAGAGGGAGAACACGAGGGTTTGTTTGACAACGAGAGAGAGAGAGAGAGAAGAGACAGCCACAAGTGTGTCGGAGAGAGTGAGAGAGGGGGAGAGAGAGAGAGAGAGGAAAAGAAAGTTGTTGAAAGAATGTGGAGGGAAGAGGAAAGGGAGTGGTGGTTTTTACTAAAGCAAGCAGTCATCATAATACGTGTTGTGCTGCGGTGTGTGACAACTCAAAAGTTTGTTACCCAGAGGAAGATCTGATTGCTCAAAGTTGCTCTTTCATAGCTTGGCAGACCCAATTAAGTTGTTAGTTATTAAGTAACTTAGGTCTCTTTATGGTTCTCCAGAAAGTCTTTCAAATAAAAGAGGAGACAGAAATGAAACGTGTATGTGACACGATGTCTAAGATGATGACACTGTGATTGCAGATACTGGTATCATGGAACATCTGAGCAGTTTGTGACATGGTTGAGATCTTCATTGAAGGATTAAAATCTGAAAAGCAGAAGCCTTACAATAGACTCACTCTCTTTAATGTAACGTCTAGAAAAAACAAATATTTAGAAAGTCACCAGGATTTTTCTGTCCTAGGGGGAGTGATATTTACAATAATCTCAGTAAAGAACAAGACTAAATAAAAAACATGACAGAACCTTTGAAAGGACCGCAGAACAATAGGAAACAGGAAACATGAAAAAATACTTCCTTTGGGACATATGTAGATTTTACCAAGCAGGACATGTTCCTCTTCGTCCTGGACCAATCAGATTTTAGGGTTAGATTTAGACTTAGAGTCAGGTTTAAGCCTGAGATTAAACAACATCTGCAGCAACTTTTAATTTCTCTCCGATGGAATTAGAGCTATTGTTAGAACAAAGCTTGTTTGATAATAATGTTAATCTAGGAACACAATGCACTACAGTAAAGTCCCAGTCACCAGCTGTTCCCATTACCTGTGTGTCTCTCTTAAGATTGTCTTTTAGCACAAAGTAATGGTTGTGTATTTCAGAAGCTCTTTAAAGCTGCGGGGAGTGAATATGATTACACTCCTGAGAGGTAATTAGACAATAAAGTGTCTGCTTTGGTTGAGTTAGCAGCCGTGCCCATCGAGAAGTTTGTGAAGAGAAAACCTCACAGTTCTTTTTTGTCACCTCTGTGTCTCTGCCGTACTCCCTACAGAGAGAATCAGAGCATTGAAATGGGCAAACAGGATCTAACTTTCATTAATAAACAAAGAAGTCTGTAAGCTCTCCCACCAGTACTGGTATTGGCTGGTAAGACATGAGTGATTTTGGTAGGCTTAAAAATTCAGCTGCTGGCAACTGCTGACCTGAAGTTCAGTAATCCAGGCCTGTATTCTATGTACTGAAGATCATATATTCATATATGTTCATATATTTGTCAATTTCATCCGCATTTGTAACTTTCAATATTACTTTGATATTAAACAAAGAGAGAGAGTCTGTGAAGGAGAAATCAGATTTCCTTCTGTCAGTCTGAAGCTCTGAGAAATGTGTGCTGATGCCATCCCCACAGAAACTGCAGAAGAAAAACATACTGTGCAAACCAGATGTGACATATGACAGGTAAACATGTTTTGAGCATACGTCACCCATAACTTAAAGAAACAGTTTACCTTCAACCTATTTACTGACGGACATGGTGATCCAATCACGAATTACCTTCTTTATATATAATTGTTGAAGAATATTGGAGCAGTTTGGAACTAAATGGAATCATAACTTCAGTTCCGCTATATAGTCAAAAACAGCTGTGATGTGTAAGGAACATACTATTGGCTATTATAATTAGCTATTGCTGAGTTCTTGAGACATTCAATCATAGGAGTGTCCCTCTAATTAAGTGTTTAATTCCCTTTATTTACAAGCATCTATTAAATGACTGCTTATCCTTTCAAAAACAATTGCTGTAAACACATTGCCATGGTCTTATTTGCTGCATTGGTCTTCAGCACAGGTTTAACTTCAGAGAAGAGCTGAAGATTGGAGATAAAATGTTGAGGGGACTTATGCTGTTGATGTGAGTTTTTTTTTTTTTTTAAAAAGCTGTTTCAACACCTTGTGCTCTGAGGCTTTTGTTCATAAAATAAAGATGAAATAAAGGAGCATGCCACATTTCAAAATAAGAACAAAAAGCTCTTGTTAGGCAGTCCTACATTAAAGCAGAGTTTGTCTAATGCGAGACTGTGGCACTCGGGTGAATTTTGACTCCACTGAGTCTGTGCAGTGAAATGGGCTGATGATCTCATTAGCTGTGCACATCTGAAGAGCTCCACAACTACAAATGCACAGACGCACAGACTCCCAGAAATGAATGGACAAAGTCAACCGATACAACCTAAAGCATGACCTTCTTCTGGTGGTACAAGCTAATTTTAATTCAAGTGCTTGAGGCATTCTCAGTAATCTTCTAGGCTTTTGTAATAGAGGTGACATCTCACCATGTCTCAAATCTTTTTGATACCATGTTGTATGGTATTATCATAAATCTACTTTCACTGGAGAACTGTAGACTTTGATCAAATTATTATCAAACAAGGATTCCAGATTATCTGGGGGGGTTGAACAAATACTTCAAAGAGACATTTTCCCCCCCATGGAAATGAATTCATTTACTCTCCATTCTAAACCCATTTCTTCTGCAGAACAACAAATTTGATGTTTCCAAAGGCCATTGTTACATTACAATAGCTCTGTGTAAAGAAGAGCCTGAATTTTTAAGTCATTAGTGATAAACTCCCATTAACTGATAAACTCCCTCAGTACCAGTGTAACCGAATCAGTTAATTAGTGAGTTGAACTTGTTAAAGAATAGTTTAGTTAGATTTGTAAACCAGTCAGCTCAGAGGAAAGAATGATTCCAGCATTGATTCGGTTCTCAGTTCAGACTTAATTATCTGGTTGAAGGAGTTCTCTGGTTAATACATCACTGGAGGGGGAGATAATAGGTGAATAGTGACTTCAGCTTTAAATTTATTCCTCACACAAAGCTGTTGTATGACTTTTAAGATTATATCTCAAATTAACTACTTTTATGGTGTTTTTTGTTATTTTTCGAGCTTATTAGCACTCCACGGTCACTTACTGTGACACTATGGTGACTATGAACTGTCATTGTATGAAAAATAAATGTTTGGAAATTCTCCAAAAATTCCCCTTGTGTGTTTTACAGAGAAAATTACTTTTGGGAACAACAAAGATGAGTAAATAATGATATCATTTTAATTTTGGGCTGAACTGGCAGGGGCTGTAAAACTTTGTGAATCGCAGAATTACCTCTGACAGGCTTGAGCATCTAACTTCTTAACACTTCAGTCCCTGCTTGAGCTTCCATCTCAGCAATAATCTGTCTAAAGAGCCTCTTATCTGCAAGGACAGACGGCACCTCAGGAAGCTCAAACCAGAATCTTCCTGTAATCTCATACCAAAACATTACTAGTCACCGCACAAAGGATCTTCTCAATATGGACAGAAACTCCTCATGATATCTTAAAGGTCAATGAAGCCACACAATTGTTTGGATCCATACAAATGACAACTACAGGTCAAGAGCCCATATTTATATGTAGCTGAAAAGCAGTCAAGAAAAGAAACTTCTCTACAATTTTGAACTAGCAAGTGTTGAAGCTAAGATTGATCCTGAAGGTGAAAGAGGCTGAGAGACAATCTGAGCTTTTGATTGTGGGGCCTTTGTGCCTGCAATATTCTCAACAAAGAGCTGAAATAGATCTTTAAAAACAGGCAAATGTAACAAAAGGAAATGGAGAGAAAAGAGAACGGCGGGAAATAAGTTTAACATTAACTAGGTGAGCGGAAACTGAACTGCAGGACAACTCTCAAAATTGTGTTTGGATCTCATTTAGTTTGTCACACATACCTTCTGTAATTTGGTTCCTCTGTGTATTTTTCTTCTTTGTGCACTGTATCTATGAAGCGATGCATAACATCTGCAGAAAAGGGGCTGGGGAAGGTGGATGCATGACAGAATGAGAGCATAGAGACAAGAAACTTCTCTTTCAGTGTGTGAGTGTGTGTGTGTGCTTACAAATATATTAGCTTTCTAGAATATTATATGCATTACATTTTTGGACTTTGCTGTACAGATAGGCCTGACTGTAAGGCTAAGCATATCTGCTTCAGAATGTGGCCAGAATTTAGGGCAGCAAATTCAATTCCCTGGGTCACTCACTAACCCTAATGCCATTACATTTGCTCCACTTAAGTTTCCTCCTGATTTCACTTAATTTTTTGATGTAACATGTTTCTAGTAATTTGGTCATTTGATGCAATTTAACCCGAGTTATGCATCTGTGTTTTTGTTTCTAAATGAACTAGACTATTATTATAGTTAGTGGCATGCATATAAAGCTATAATCTCAAGATATGGGCCTCCATGGTAACAAGCCAGGAATAATTCTTTCCAAGAAACATCTTTACGATCTCTCCTGCGAGAAACTTATTTGTGTTTGACTTATCACGTATCTCTATAGTGGCGTAACAAGGAAGAATTAATTGGATTCTCTCAAGGCTGGTTTCTTGACCTCTTCCACCCCTTACATCTCTGAGACTCAGTAACAACAGTCATGGCATAACTGTTGAAAGGGGGTTTTGTTAAACATATAATTAGTGTGTCATCATTTAATTAAGAATTCCTTCTTGTTTAATTCCCTGGAGCCGAAAATATATCAAAATTAGACATCATAGAATTGCGTAAAGATTTAAAAGACTTATCTTTGTAAATCTGCATTGATTCATAAGACCTTTCCAATAAATCTTTGGAGATGGAACAGGCTTGTTGCTGTTTAATTCTTTTCATCGTTGTCTGGTTCATTAAGAGAAGTCTACTGTCAGTGGAAAATGAAATACAAGACACAGAAGCAAATCGAACCCAACCAGAACCTGGTTTCTTTCCAACAATATGGGAATCACTTTCTTTCACAAGAAACAAGTTTGACCAGAATTAACATCTGCAAATAGATAAGCAGATGTTAAGAAGGGACACTTTAAGATAATTGTTTTAAATTAATTGTTTTTCAGCAGCAGTATCACCATGCCTTAAAAATAGAGCATTCTAACATCTGACCGTGAGGGAACCTTCAACTTGTGCTTGTGATTTACAATGAGTGACAATGGAGCACCTCCACAACACTTCTTTTGTGAAGACCTGCCTTTTACATCTTAAGAAACATGGAAGGCTGCCAGTTTCTGATGTTGAAAAGAGTTTTCTTCATGATTTATGCCATCGAGAAGTTCTGAGGACTGATGTGTTTGTGCATCTCTAGAGAGGGTCTGTACCAGAAATTATTGACAGAAAGCTATTTACAGTTTATGTATACTGCAATGTATAAATTGTCCAATAAAGTATGATGGTAAATCTGTTTTTAAATATACTGCCTTGTTGAAAGGAGGCTGAATCTATCTGCAGAAATAACATCCTTTCAAAAATCTTCCAAATATGCTTCCAAAAACAGCAACACGTATTTTATGCTTCAGTAATCTCAGTTTCAAAGGGGTTCATTACTGTTGGAGCTGCTTGGAGGCATTTTGAAGAAGACTTTGATTCTCTCTGTTTCCTCCTTTAACTTTTTTCCTTTCAGCCCAATACCTCTGTCCTGTGTGTTTGACTCTATTATCCAAACCTCATCTCTGAGGGGAAGCAATGATTCTTATCAATTCACACTTCAGTCACTTTCCTCTTTGGTATTTTTGCTTCCTCTTTCTGAAGAAAAAATGCGAGTCTGTTTCCTGAAAATACGTAATAATAATGGTAAACCGTTTACCATTACAACCGAATATTGTGGCAATACAATGGTATTTTAAAAAGAATAAGTAAATATAGATATAAGATATATAGATATTTAAGTTAATATTTATATTACATAAACCCATCTAAACATTATACTAGTAACAGTACTAGGTACTTTAAACTAGTAACATTAACATGGATTCAATTTATATAATATTCAATTAATTTGAATGTTAACTTTTTATTTTAAAATAATTTTTATATTTTCATACAGAATCTTTTAGAAAGTTTTTTTGCTAGCTATCACAGTTTTAAACTGGTTACAGTCAAAGTAAACTTTGGTATTATTGTGCAAACTAGTTTCCATGGTAAACGTTCTTAAAAGCGCTTACAGGTGTTTGTCACTCGCATGTCTGTTTGTGTCGGCAGCCACACCATTAACCGCCATCATAGGCACTTCAAATTTTAAGGATCCTTGGAAGGCAGCCTTCATTTTACATCCTTCATTCGGGGTATTTTAAATAATGCATCATCTGTATCCTCTGCGTTCTCCAGTCACTTACCACACAGGTTTTGTGCCGTGATCGTCACCGCAAACAGCAAAAACTTGACATAGCCATGCGCACTAGACCGTCTCATTTTGTTTAATGCTAAAAAGCTATTGTAATCTATGCAGTGTTCTAAGCTTTTAAACTTGGCATTAATGACATTTCAATATTTGCTGTAAGTTGTATTTGAATAGTCAGTTTCTGATGATTAGGATGCGAATGATCGCGAGAATTACGTAATAGACGTGAAGACAGTACAAGCACGCGCTCTAGTGGCACAATCAACCATCTCGGATTTTGTTTAATACAGATTTTTTTTTATGTACATATAATTATGCAATTATCTCCTCATTACTGTTGAACTTGTGAAACTGGATATAATGTCAGTCATTTACTACAAAAACAATTTTTGGAAAATAATAGTGACAGCATGCACGTTTTAAGATGTTTATTTAAAAAATAAAATAGAAAAAAATACATAAAAATATTGAAGGAAAACAAAAACAATTTCTCCTTCTGACCTCTTGGATGCTGGGCGGCCACACTGAGGGCTTTCTGTATAAGGATTGACAAGTTAAGGAGCGCTTTTGGCCACTGCGACATAACAGACGTCAGCAAAAAAAGGTTACATTTAAAATCCGCCATTGATATTCAATGAGGAGTGTCACACTGCAGTACATCACCAAAGGGCTTAACCATTACAAAGTGATACATTTCCAATTTTCCAACACATCTCCATAGATTCACACAGAAAAGAGGGGCCATTCACTTGGGCAAACCATCAAAAAGTACACAGAGTCCTTTCCGGTTGGATCAAAGGGGGATGGGAGGAGTTCCCTCAATGTCTGACCCACTTTGCAAAAGATGCTGGTTCTATCTAAAAGCAAAAACTGCAATTAGAATTACATTTGCCCCATTGCATTGATAGGCAGGCGAGAGTTACAAGGACAATCCTGTAGCTCAGATTAGTTCTTAAAAGTGTCTGTATCAGGTGTGACTTGAATATTACACGCAAGTTTGTGTCAAATCAAAGTCATTCCAGACAGAGTGTAGGAGGCATTCGAAGTCTGTTTTTTTTACAATTTCCATTAACATGGTTGTAGCATTACAGCAGTAAATGTAGACCGGTTGATCTCAACTGCGATTGGCTGAAACATGGGAACACTTGGGCTGCAGAGGAATTTCGGTCCAAGGCAGCAGCAGAAGCCGGACATTCCAAACAAGACGTTTGGATGGTTCTTTCCCCTTAAAAACAGACTGAACTTGCATACAGGAGCTGTTCTCATGTACCTCGATGAGCCAGCTGTTGGATAAACATCGCTTTCTCTCAGGCCTGTGTCTATTACCGGTTACTCCAGTTTTTTTCTCCTAACAAGATTTAGAAGCCATGGCTGTCGTAAGGGAAACGGGAAGAGATTTTCAGAGCTCCACTTGCATAGTAACAATAACCTGTATGCCTGTGACGGTCTGAGCAATACAGTTGTAGTGTGCCATATACAAACTGAAAAAAATACAATACAATACAGTACAGGAATAAGTCATTACCAAAAAGGCATATATTAGGAGTAAGTACCTGGCAATAAATGCACAAAGATTCCAGAAAGGAATCAAAAATAAATTCCCTTTCTCCACTAGTCTGATTTGGGTGCCGTTCAGAAGTCGAAAAGGTCCGATTAGGGCACCTTGCATAAAGCTGCACTGATCAGGATTCTGCTCGCACGTTCATTAGAGCTTCCCTAAATTATTCTCATCTCTCTCTTACCTATAGCAATTTAAAAAGACAGACACACACATATACACACACACATATACATATAGAAATCAAAGCCATTTCTGAGGCTTCAGCAAATTTGCAGTTGGCTCATTTCTCCAAAACAACTTTGAGGTCTATCATATCTACCGGATCTGTTATAGATCTACAAACCGGAGAACATCAGCTTGTAAAAGCCTCAAAGACACACGACTACACACATAAGGACAAACAAAACAAAAGTGAAATGGCGCCGCCTATAGGCAAAGAGTGAAAGGTCATTCTGCAAAAATCAACACTGGCCGCTTTAACTCTGTCTTAACCAGATGCAACCTATGCTGAGAAAAAGGGGAAGAGGGAATATATATTCTCGTTACTCAAAAACAGTTTGACTTTTTAAAACAGACTTTTCCCTTAAGGAGCCTGTCTGACAAGATCTGTAAACGATAAAATAAAAACATTACAAAAATAAAAACGTCTGTACAAAAACCAACAAACAAAACTACTAAACACAGAACACCATGTTTCCAGAGTGAAAGAAAACACAGAAATTAAGAAATTATTGCACAAAAAAACGTCAGGGTTGCGTGATAGTCTATATGGTGGGGACTCTGGAAGCATCTACAGTGCAGGATTTGAAGTCAGCATTACACATACACAATCAAAGTGGCAATCACCTTAGAAACACGAATCCTTATCCCGAAACAACAAAACACTTAAATTCCACTGAATCTCGCTCTTCCCACATGTGGAGTGTGTCCCCTTTAGAACATGTGAAGACGTATGACACACAAAAAAGGAACGTTTCACCTGTGAACAGGTAGCCGTGGAGTAGATGACCGCAAAAGTTCCTGTTCTCCAAACTTCCCCGGAGGATTGCACGGGTCCAAAAAGTTAAACGCACACAGATTCAGTGGCAGACTCAACTACTTAGCATCACCATCAGCACAACTACTGAACGAGGAGCCGGGTTTCAAACGCTGGTCTCTCTGCACTCACACCATCAGTAGGAGGGCTTAATGAGTTCTCATCATTTAAAGATGACAGCAGAGGTGTGGAAAAGAAAGCAAGTGGAGAAGTAAGAGGCTTTATCTGCTGACGCTGGCCGGCAGACTGTCCCTCTTTCTGCGCCTCCAGGTGTTGCGATTGTACTGAACGTGACCTCTGTTGGAAAGCACAGGACTGTGCACTACAGCGGGGTTGTGGAAGCCCTTCAGAGGGTACTTGGGACCTGTCTGCAGGAGACAGAAGAGACAACAGCTTAGGGCACCAATAACATCAGATTAAAAAGACACTATCCATCTAACGCTATCACTAAGAAATGTGTGTAGGGTTAACCCTAACCCCAACCCTAATCAGCTACAACATCTAGCCGCATCATGGTCTACACAGCATCCTAATCGCAATGGATTCCAATCATGTGTAAATAGAACAGAAGACTAGTCAAACCTGATTAGCATGTTGCTAGCCTATACAGGTACATTATGTCTAGGTAGACAGCTCATTAGGTTTTCAAAATGTAAATAAAATAATGTAAAATGTGCATGACATTCGTGAACATACTTTTCAGTAAAAGAATTTGGTTTTTGTTATTAGCAAAAATAAGACTTAGGCTAAAGAAATAACAGTTTTGCTTTAACCTAAATTTAAAATTGGTCTCCCTCTACTGGCTGCTTATAGTAGTTTGGTCACTCAAGCTGCTGTAAATAAATTAGCATCCAACTTTATCTTTGCTGTCTGCTAATTTCTCCATATCTGTGGTTATTGCATACATTTCGTCAGTAGCTAAGTCTTAGTTAAGTCTTGAATATTTGCGGGTAATTTTAAATGCTAGTTGGATACAGTCATTAGCTTACTAAATAGCAATGCTACACATACCAATGTTTTGATAAGCCATGAATGAGTTAAAAGCATTCTATTGGTACATGTGGGCCTACCTTTGGGTGGTGGTGGGGACTAGGTAGAGCTGGGGGAACTGCAGGGGGGGGCATGTGGAGGTATGGGGGTGGTCCATCTGCCATACACACCTGTCTGCCAGGTAAAGAGTGCATTGAAAGACTGCCTGGTATCGATACTCTTGCCTTGTACAGAAACAAAGAAAGAGGAAGTCGGATCAAAGATAATGCTGATGAAACCTCACTATTAAAACAATAACTGAGTCTAAGATCAAACCCCAATATGACTAGTTTTATTTAATGTTTAGGTGATGTTTGTAAGTAATACTTAAGCAAAAGATCTCCTCACCTGGGTGGCTGGGGGCATGGTGATCGCTGCTGTGATGGTGGCTTTGGCGGTGCCCATCTGAAGCACTGGTGGCAGGGGACCTGGTGCCAGAATCTGGAGAGGGAAGGGGGCTACAGGTGGAGCAACATATGGTGTGGAGTCAGAATCCTGAAGGAACAGACAAGAATGGGAGTCATATGTGAGAGGGAATGACAACCAAAGACTTTCTCAGTTTTAAAGGTACAGTTTACCCAAAAATTAAATGTGTCAGATTCCCACTTAAAGTTTCCAAATTTGTAGAATAGTAAAATGCAGCATAAAATAGTAAAATAACAACTTCTCACGGTTTAAAAAGAAGAGAAGGATGGGACTTACAATGTCACTGCCTGAGAGCGAAGATGCGGAGGAGGCTGAGGAGTGCTGCTGAGGGCTGGAGAGAGACATGGGCGAGTCTGTGCTGTGAGGAGACACAGAGTCCCTCCGCTGCTGATCCTCCACACCTCCACCCAACAGTGGGCCAGACTCCACCTGCTCCACTGAGTCTTTATGGGGTGGACCTGCATGCAAAGTTGTAAAAAGATCAGCCAAAATCTGACAGATAGATTTGACCAGGTGGAAAATCATGGGCTGTGCAAATAAGCTAGCGCATCACTAGCACAGATTCCAAAAACCAAAAGCTAGTGAATAGATTCTACAACTTTTTAACCAGCTTAAAAAAAAAGTAAATAGCAGATGTGGCATGTATGACAATGTTTCTATTGGCCATTTTTAAACACATGGCTGAAATAAGCAAGTTTATTTTAAGGCAGTTATAAAAATAAACTTGGTTCTATGGCCACATTTTAAAAGGTCACATACTCCATTACCAAACTAACATACTCATTTTAAATCTAATGAAATCCATCAGTCACAGTCAAAGTGCTAAATTAGAGCACAAGGTGCTTGAAATGGGATAAAATACTGTTAAGGAAGACACTTTCTCCCTGATAGAAATGAAATATGTTCCAATTCCAATCTAGTGGTATTTCTTATCTATGTAGAATACCTTAATTGTTGGCAAAAACTGGTATTAAGATAATGCCGCCCACCTGCCTAGTCTCAGAAAGTGTTGGGAGTGCATCCGTAATGCTTAAGGTAGGGAGGCAGGTGTAGGCAGCACACTAGGACTTGGAACAGAACTGGTAAGCACCATTTACACTGTGATCATATCCACATTTGTCATTTTAACAAGAATGCAGAAATCTGTCTGTATGAAATTCAGCAGGACTGCATTCTTAAAGAAATGTTTTGAACTGAGGAACCGTGTTCACATTTAGCCTGTGTAAGCCTTACCCGGGTTCTTCTCCATGCGGGAGTTGTGGCTGCCCCCCCACTTCTTTATAATCCACTCCCTGTAGTCAATCACTTCCTGTGTGACTTTGATTATGCGTCCCAAAGTGCTGTGGGGAGAATATCAATAACAAACCCATTTAAAAAATAAAAATAAGACTCTGGTGGGTTTTAAGGAGAAATTAGGGTGCATAGGCATACGAGACTTGTACCTGTCACTGTCTTTGTTGGGGTAGGATCGTGCAAGGGGCGAGACTGCGTGGCCCAGTATTATATACGCATAGTCAAATGCTTCTTTTACCTGCATGGCCCCGTAAGAGCTTCTGCCCACATCATTACCTGAGGAGTCACATGAAAAATACAGTTCTTTATGGTTGACGTCAATGCCCGGCAAAATACATATGGCTAAAATTAAAACTCATGCCAAAGGCATTAAGTTAGGCTTGGATAAACCAAATAACAGCACTTGCGGCATTCTTATTTTTCAAGCAATTTGTCAAAACATCATGTCAGCAGCTTTGTCTCAAATTCTAATGTGCTTTCTACCTGAACAGCATTTTTAGGCATCATATGCACACACACTGTTATAACACAGTGAGAACACGGCAGAAGCTGTTTAAAAGAATAGGCAGCAACATTGACTTCAAATTTCTGGCCAAATTCTATGCCAGCACTGTATGCATCCTTGCTAACATCAAAATCTGTTGGCATCAATTCTGAGTCTACTGTGTGCTTTTAAATTATGTGCCAAACAGTCCCTTAAATAGAGATTCTTAGAATGCTAAATTAAAATGCTACCTCAAATGTAGCCGTTTATGTGGCACTAGACAGCTCATAAGTATCGTTAAAACAAATTTTTGGATATGTAGCTTGTACCTGGAAGGAGAGGGTCCTCGATGCAGAGCATGGAGGGTCTGTAGCCATTGCTCATAGCCTTCATGATGTCTTCTTTAGCCATGTAAGCCCCACCGTTCTTTATCCTGATTCCAGTCTTCAAGTAGTTGAAGTGTCTTCCATACAGCTCAAAGAACTCAATGAGCAGAATCCCAAGGTTCATGTTAGGATTCCTTGCATCAATTCTTTGGTGTAACTGCGGGCAAAAAAAAAATAAAGCAAGATAGAACAAAGACTCTTTATTTGTTTGTCAAAGTCATTTGTGAAATGAATGTGGCAGAGGCAATTAGACTAAAGTACCAAAATAGGCAAAACAAGTAGTAACAGATCTCCAGATGGGTCAAGTAAAAATTATTCTGATATTTCACTGATATCACATAACAAACAGATTGTTTGTGCTACCATGCTTGAGAACTAGACGGCGGATATTTGAAATCTTCAAAAGTAAGAGTTTAGTTGCACCTGTAAAAAGCTGATGACCATCAGGATGAGACTGTAGGAGCTGATTCCTCCTGTGAAGACTTCATTGAGGTCTCGCTGGAGGAGGAACTGTTTCAGCACGAAGATTAAATAAGGCAGCACGGTATACTTCTGTGGGGGAAGACAGCAAAAAGGTGGTATTTTACACTTGATCAGCTGTTCCGCAATTCAGAAAACCCTGTTCACACCTGCTCTTAATATCAGATTCAGAATGTGTGATCTCATCGCAAGTGGTATGCAGAGACAGACTGCTGTTTACACCCAGTATTAACACGCATCTTTAGAAGTCTTACGTACGCACTTTTCTGAATTTTTGGACTGGTTGGTCATTTTTTCAAAGCTGTAACTAGCTTTAAAGGTCAAATTCCATTGGCTACATGAATCCCTGAGCATCCAAGAAGGTGGTTTAAGAGATCCAAGCGTTTGAAAGTGCAGTAAGTGAAAAACGCTGTTGAAAATTGAAATCAACACCCAAACACAGTCTTGGCTGTGTATATAGCAAAGTAGGTCGTACTGATAACCATAACACTGTTAGCCAATCAGCAAGCTCGTTGTCTGTGCATAGCGTGTTGGTTATTTTGAGGTGGGAGCAATGAAGGGCGAAGTGTGTTTGTTTGGGTGCCAATTTCAAACCTCAGTGCATCTCAATGTAATTCACACACCTTTAAGGTCCTTTACATTATTACCTTAAGTGCTGCACTGTTTATTGGATCACCTGAAATATTAATACCAGGTGTGAATGGGGAGAAAGAGGAAGATGTGGCTTGCAGACGTTGCTGTCTTTGGTTGGAGATAACATCCAGCTGCTGGATTCAAAAAGCAGCAGCAACATCTAGACTCTTGAACGTCAAGAAAATTGTGTAATGATAACTGGAGATAGGCCAACAAATCTTACATTCCTCCAACCAAAGATAAGATCTCTGTTCCAGTCTTTATCTCACATATGAATGACATTCTTGTCCTACATCTCTTAGAAAGGTAGCTCTTGGTAACATGTTCTTGTAGATACACAGATGAGAGCTATGAGGGTGAGCTGCTGTCAAAACGCATTCCAGCAGGTATGCAGAGGAAAATCAGCTTTGAAGGAGTGTGTCAGACCAGCAGGTTGCCCCTTATTCAAACAGCTGGGGTAAAAGCTTGCTGACAGATGATAATCTACACCACACCCTCCCTCTTTAGTCAAACAAACATGGTCTCTGTATGCCTGGCAGAAAAATCAGCCAACATGGAGAAAATCAACGATACTAAGAACAAGAAAACACAAGCAGGAATCAAAATGTAAAATTTTTTTAAAGAAAAAGCCCAAATTATTTGTTGTCCATGACAATTGTGTCTCTTGCAGTATTACAAAAAACAGAGACCCACTGAAATTATGCTTCTCATATTTTGGTTCTGGTGGCGTTAGGCGAAGAACATACCACCACTTGGACTTCAGGAAAGAAGACAATAAAACAAGCTTTTAACTTTGGACTTATGTGCTGACCTTGTAATAGCAATTTGTTTCACAGCAATAAAAGTTGTAGGAGATACGCAGGTCAACAAGTTTTTCTTCAGTCAACTGTGTGCATCTTGTAATATCATCTAAGGATCATTCTTACAATTCAATTTATACATGTTACAATTCCTTTGTAACTCAGCAACATTTTATTTGCTTTGCAAAAGACAATATACTTAACTACATCAAAATTTTTGACTTTGAATATGAGACTTTGAATACGAGTTTGACTTTGAAGTACACTTCTCCCTCAGCCAACAAAAACAATCCAATTGTTCTCAGTGTTCCAAAACGTTGTATTTTCAAACATCTTTTACCTTCACATATTCTTTGATGAAGCTAGCAGCTTTGACGCCTGTCTGCACATTGAAACTGATGTCAACCTTCACCTCCGTTTCCTGATCTGTCAGTTTGATGATCGGTACCTTCGAAATACAAAAAGAGATTAGAAACTTTCTTTGAAGCGAGAACAGAATACTTCATTGCCAGGACAAACACAAAAAGATAGGAAAAAAATATCAAAACTCAAGCACAATCAATAGGCTAAAGTCCTGAAATTAAACTATTAAAGTGGGTTTAGATCAACAGTAGAGGGAGAAAGACCTACAGTAGCTTTGTCAAGAACTTTGATGGAGTAGGGTTCTGCCACACTGTGTTTTCTGAGGGCCTGCTCCAACTGCTGCAGGGGAGGTTTCTCCCATTTCCCAAACACCACCAGGTCAATGTCACTACAGCATG
>JAZGTK010011672.1:0-15427 GCA_036877625.1 Ambastaia sidthimunki | reverse complement strand
ACCTCTTACATTTTGTTTGTTTCAGAAATGCAGTTTCTATTACTTTTACTGCTACTTATCCATTATCAGTACTATTGCTTTATAAAACAAATAAAGCAATATTGCAATAGCACACATTGCTGTGTACTGCAGATTCAAAAATATATATGTCTTGCCTACTTTTCAGAGAACTGAGCTTCAATGTCTATGTGTGTGTGTGTGTGTGTGTGTGTGTGTGTGTGTGTGTGTGTGTGTGTGTTTCACACTGCCTGAGGTGAGGCATTAAGATCGAGAGCTCAACAGTGGCTCCCTAGATTACTCCATTTCCTATGCTCTGATTACCAGAGGCTGAGGTGAGCTGATCTATAGAACCCTGCATCCTGAAATCATGTTCTGAAAATAAGAGAAAGAGCGTGAAAAAGAGAGAGCGAGAGAGAGAGAGAGAATAATGAGCTTCATTCCTATGCCACATGGTCATTAATCTATGATTAGAGCACTCTGTGAGCCTTGGTGTAAGACAGCCAGCTATAAATATTGACTGCTTAGCATGTGAGAAGATACAGTATATTGTTAGTGTTCCACTACATGAGTGATGGGGATTTAATATATAACATAATCAGTATTTTTAGACATATGTTAAGTAAATGCATATTCTGTCAAATGGGAGCATGGTGGTGGACATAGAGCTGTTCCTTCAAAGAGGGTGAGTGGGAAAAGTTTCTCAAAAGCTTTCAAAAAGTGACGTCTTTACTGAACCAAAGAAGCTTTATGCGCTGATCTAATTTTAGACATTTAAGAGCGGTCTAGAAAAAAAGAGCATAAAAGAAATTTATTTGTTTTTTTTCCCACTTTTTTCAAGTATGTTTCATACAGCCTGTACGATTTCCATTTCCATTTTTATATATTTTTTTTTTTTGCTGCATCTTTATACACAGGTACAAAAAAGCATGCAGAAAACCACAGGGAGGTTAATGAAATGTATAGAAACGGGAATTGGATGAAGAAAAAGAACACTGAGAGAGAGCAGCAGAGAAAGAGAGAGAAAAAGACAGAGAGTGCTCAAAGCAGAAGAACACAGGCCACAGGTGTTCATGGCCTATTCAATTGATTTAAACAGCACTACTGTATAAGAACACCATATTATTGCACACAGGGTGTAACAGAAGCAATTTCTTTCAAAGAAAAAACAACAGACAATCACAGACATAGAACTTTGTGTACACTTCATAATGGATTGGGGCTGCTAATCTAAACCACAAAAAGCTTGTCCCCTACTAATGTTCCCTCACTTTTAGCTACTGTTCCCCAGAGCCAAATCTCAGGATATGCAGCTCGCACAACCCCTCCAAACACACGCAGAAACATCACAGATTCTTCTGATGTATATCATGGGACAAACATTAGCCATCGTGGCTAACTCAGAGCCACAGAAGAGTTACCACTCATCAAAGGCTCCAACTATTCAGGACCATGTGGCCTATTAGAGGCGAACAGGAAATGGTATTGAAGTCACCGACGCGGTTGCATTTGTCAGCATTATTAACCAAGGAGCTGGCTGGCAACTATCTTGCTTGAGAGCCGAAGCGAGGATGCCATCTTGGAAAGGTCACAGGCTGCCTGCAATCCTTCCCATTTGTCTGTTTGATTAAGTCTGGCAATTAGAAGACTTGGCCGCCACACTCACGGTCTCCTATATCAGAGAGAGCCAGATTGGATACAAACTAATCAAAGAACACTTCTATGCAGAAGAGATAAAATGCTGGAAAAAAGAGAGACGGAAAAGAAAATAACGGCAAGATGGGCCAAGATTGCAGACAGGCTGATGAAATAATCAGTGATGGAATAAAACAGGAGAAATAGAGATGGATAGCAGAGAGAAAGAAGAGAAAATAAGAGAGAAGGAGAGAGTTTGTGATTATCAGCTACCTTGTTGTCTTCTGATAATTAAGCAATGCGGGTATTAGTCTTGCCTCGTCTCGCACACACATACACATACACACTTGGTCCGAGACATTGATTACACAAGCATCATAAGCATATAAACAGATACTTATATAACCACAGAACGCACATTCAATCGCACGCAGTGTCTGGGGCATAAATGCAGTGACACAGGGCTAATTTAAGAGGAGCTCTGGTAGGCTGTGTATAGCATGAACTCCCAATTACCAACACTGAGTGTGTCTCCTTGAGTAGTAAGGAATAGAGATCAACAGAAAGGGTAAGATGGGGACATGGCACTTACCTATTCTGTTATATCCTGTCTTTACCTCTGTAATCATTGTGCTGGATTGGGGTAGTTTGTAAGTGTCCATTTGTTTGTAATTAATTATTATAAAGGTCACAAGTAAAAATTCTGTCATTACCCTAATGTCATCTAGTCTGGATCCATAATAATAAAAAATAGCTCAAACCGCTGTATTACTTTGTTTGATAGTGCTGTTTATGAACTGCTTTTATGATACTTATGGTGTTTTTTAGAGCTTGACAGCCTCTGATACCTGTCAACCACTGCTTTAAAAGGGTCTACTTTTAAAAGGGTCTACAAACAACTCTTTAAAAGGGTCTTTACTTTTGCGTGACATAGAAATAACACAGCTTACAGGTTGAAATGAGGGGGATTAAACACCTCAAAAAATCCTGTAATGATTCCTCAGAGTATTTAATTTATTGTGTGTGTTGTGTGTGTGTGAGTTATGGACAGTAAACTGCCGGAATGTTTTCTGATATCTGTTCCTCCGAGGCATAAATCACAGTGCCTATGTGCTCCTCAATATCAGACACAGTTTTTTGCCATGGCAACTTAGCCCTGGCAGTGGTGTGGTTGTTAGGGAAACCAGACAGTTGATGCAAACAGAAAACCAAATGCATGTGGTGCATATGTATGTTAGAGTGTTTTTGCGTGTATGTGTGTGTGTCTTTGGGGGTGGGGGTACAGGGGGGGTGCATGTGTAGTTCAGCAAAACCGTAACATATTTTTGTTAAGTCAAATATGCTTATTATCTCAGTGCAAACAGGCTTGATAATATTTCCACTTAGGTTTGATTTATTTCATTAACTACACCACGTTTGAAGACACACATACAAGAGGTCATCTTCAAATGTTCTTTTGAGTCACTAATGAAATGGATCACTAATGAAAGATTTCAGAAGCATGTATTGAATTAAAAAGGCCAAACATTCTATTTTCAAACACTTTCTTCCTTTCAGCATGTCAGTAACTAGACAGCCTGCAGCCGCCCCAAAATAGTTTAAAAGTTGACTGACTTGGTAAGACCACATTAACTTTTAAAATAACTGAGAATCCAAAGTTTGTTCTAAAGTCCAGAGTTTTTTTTTCCAAAAACTGAGAATTTAAAGTGTATTTCTATATTCATTTATTATTCCCAAATCCTGATCGTTGATTCCCAACAATACCAAAAAGCACAGAGGAAAACTGGCTTACATCACTTCTGTTCACACCTGTTTCAAATTTGTGATTAACTGAAACCACCACTGTTTAAATGTTCTGACATCAATGTTCTAAGATGCTCTCAGATCTGATTTTGTTCTGCTCAACTCAGCATGTCCGGAACCTACTAGTATATAAATATCTGGATTGTATAGTATTGGTTGTTTCTGATTAGTTGAATTGTATACTTAAACTGCAGAATGAGGTTTAGTGTTTAGAACAAAGCCTTTGTTACTCTATCTGCTATAAAAAGAGTCCTAAATATTTATCTCTCCCATTGGAATCAATTTACCTTGAGGCTTATATACTGTAGATCTACAACCTGTAACAACTATCTTTGTTTTTATGTGAGGTGTTCCTATGTTTGTAACAATGTTACATAAAATATTAACTTTGTTAAATCATTTGGCTTCTCTGCACATGTCTCAATCTTTCCCCATGTTTCCGCTCTATCCTTTTGGATAGTGGACATCAAAACAACAGCACCCACAAACCCCAGCAGCTCAATTAAACGTTCTGTCTCTGACGCTCCTGCACCTCCTACCTGCCATCAGGATAGTCATTAAAGCTTCAACTATTCCCAGAACTCTAAGAATAAAAGTTACCATTGAATTCTGAATGTTCTTGGACTACTTTTAAAAAAAATGCTACTTATAATAAAAGACAATGTTTTCAGAAAGAGGTTTATTAAACATAATTTGGTTTGATTTTAATATGGGTTAACAGCATGTTAATAGAGGAAGTTTGGTCCTTGAGCCAAAAAATATCTGTTTCAGAGGCAAAGCCTCATTCTTATGAAAGATTTGAAAGATGGAGAAGCCTTTTAAATAAAATAATTAAAAAATGTCATTAAGGACATTAAGTGTTGATATTTACATGTTTTGCTCTACAAAATGACTGTTGGTGTAAAAGCACTTCATGGTTAAGGGTGTAAAACCACCTTCAACATGGATCCTTAAAAATCAGAAAGGGAGAGCGAGATAGACAGTTTAAAAAAATTAAAAAGTGTGTGTTTCTGGTGACAAGCATATGTTGTGTGGGAGGGGTGAAAGTGTTCCAGATTGTATATTGTTGCATGTATGTGTCTATGTGATAAACCACATGATCAAGTGTGAGAGTGTAAAAGCTCTATATTTGCATACATGACAGAATAGGAAAAATAAAGCTTAAGTAGAGTCATATGTCACAAGATAGCACACAGTTTTAGGGATTTTGTTTAAATATATGCGTGTAGACCTTTGAAAGTGTGTGCAAGACAGTTTTTGCCTATAATTTGGCACTTCATGTCTTCATAAGGATGGTGAAACTGGAAATCACCTACACTATGCAGACCAGCCAAGGCTACCCCCGATAAAATGAGCTTAATAAATGTAGACAATGATATCTTAAAAACCTAAAAATGCTTACAGGTTTCTGTAAGGGCCAGGTTTATTGGAAGGAAAATACAATTAGCTTGACAGAAAAACAATAGAAGTCAATAGATAATTCCTACCATAAAAAAAACAAACGTGTGTGTAAACATACAAATGCATGACCCTATAAAACATTCGTTAGCTCCTCTGTGTCTCTGGTGGAGGAAGCTCTCCATATGCTTTGGCTCATGCTGACCAGATTAACAGATTTTCAGTATTGACGGCTGGTCAAGACCCAGAAAAACACTGAGCCTGTCATTCAAATTAAACCCTGTTGCTGTGGGTGTTTTGGGGCTATTACCAGAGT
Organism: Ambastaia sidthimunki; assembly: GCA_036877625.1. Taxonomy (NCBI): domain Eukaryota; kingdom Metazoa; phylum Chordata; class Actinopteri; order Cypriniformes; family Botiidae; genus Ambastaia; species Ambastaia sidthimunki. The sequence goes on along the minus strand of JAZGTK010011672.1, from coordinate 10,278 downwards.
GGGATACAGAATCTTCTTTGCAAAGCACATGCTTACTAGTCTGATCTAATTCAAAGCTGTGCCTTTTGACACTTCCTCCATATGCAAGGGTAATGGAGATGCAGAACCTTGATGGAACACAGGCTGAGAAAATAAATGAGAGAGGGAGAGAGAGAGAGAGAGAGAGAGCAGAATCGACTAGTGTCAACCTCTTTTCAACCTAAAAAACTTGCACAGAATTACAAGGAGCTCAACTCTGTCATGTGTAATTGAGAGAGAAAGAGAGGATGAGTAAGAGAGCCAATGGCATCTGCAAGGTAAGATTATATTGCACTGAGATTACTTAGAGGTCTGTCATTCGTATACACACAAAACCCTCTCTGTACACACATACACACACAAAATCTCTATCACCATCCTCTGTGCAGGGGTTAATTGATCCCACAGCACTGATAGCACAAAGACTGGCAGCATCAGATGTGCTCTGACAAGAAAGCAGAAGGGTTGGGAAAGCTAAAGACAGAGAATGAGGAGAGGAGTGAGAAGGAAGGGAATATCAAAACAAAGAAAGAAGAATAACCAGACTTAATTCTATGGACACCCAACACAGATCAACTCAAAGAAAGAGAGATGCATGGAATGATTTAGAGGAAGTGGTGATGTTTAGAATAATTTACATTTATAAATATGCATAATTTTAATGTATATTTCATGATGTATCTAATGAATATGTTATCAGATCTATATACCTGCAAAAAAAGCCCAATTAAAATGTAGTGACCAAATTGTCTTTTTTTGACATGGTTATAAAATTGGTCAAAAAGGATTACCAATCAGTCATGACATAAGGACATGATATACTCAATCTAAAACTTTAAACTTTTTTTATAGAACTAATCTGTCACATTGCAGGGCTATTCATAATGAACTACTGAAAGCTAAATTGACAATCTTGCAAAAATGGTGACCAACCACCCAAGATATACACTTTTTCTTATATATTTTTATTAATTTTCATGCAAAATGAAGTGGGTTAAAAAAAAATAAAGCATAGACATGGTAACTAACTACTTACAAAGTTGTACAAAAGCAAGACAAAAAAACAAAGGTACACAAAAGTTGTTCAACATTCAGCGATCTTGACAGCAGTGCAAGATAATACATACACTCTTTATTCACCTCCAGACATTGTCATTTTCCTGATTGTCTTGGAGAAGAAAGTTGAGAAGCAGAGAATCTGCAGCCATTTTGTTTTGTCCTTCTTTAATCATTGCACACCTGACAGGGGATCAAAGCACACCTTTAAGGTTATAAAAGGTTGCCAAGGATCATCAATTACTTTTTATTATTTTTATCATTTAATAAAAATATCATTTTTAAAGGACGTTTTTTTGCTGTGAGACTTTAAATGAAAAAATCTTACTCTGTGACTGTTTTACTTTAATACTCAAAAGTGATATATAAAAATCTGATATTTTTCTTAAGAAAAAATATGCATTAAATATGCATTGCCTAATGGAATGTTGTTTGTGCATTCAGTCAAGCTTGATAACTTAGTAAAATGGAAAGATATAAGGAATTTTCATCATGGAAATATTCTAATTATGTGCATTGGTTGGTTTAAACTCATTACCACCACAGAACTATGGCCACAGACATTCTTCTCATTCTTAATTAATGCCAGATGTTTGGCCTCATTATTGTTTGCACTAAGCTTCACGGAGAGCTGCACACTGCACAACATTCACAGACCTGCAAACATCCCCACATGCAGGAACATGCACCCTTGAACATATGCTAGGAACACAGTCGCATGGAAAAAAGCAGGAGCTGCACAGCCGCAGGTCCAGCATGCAGAAGCCCCTGATAAACAAACCAACACTAATTAAATCACAGACAGCCAGATCATGCACGGTCAACTGCTTAAATATGCACCAAACGCCTCATGTTTCCTGCTTCTAACTGCGCTGCCAGTCTTAAATCCCCAAAATGAGAACGTGAATGAGATGGGATTACATGGCTAATGCGAGCAGACGAAAGAAAGTAGAGCACAATCTCTAACTCAAAAAGGATTAAATCTCCCTAGATTCCTGCCTAAATTCTCCAAGCAAAGAACAAAATTATGGTGAAATATCAAAGTACTATTGAAGTAAAAGTACCCATATGTGTGCCTTACAAAATTCCCTCCTACCCTCCTCTCACTGCATGACACAAAATAACCCAAATTGTTGCCCACCGATTGAATAACCAGTATAAACCAAGATAAACGATTCAAAGTCAGAGGTGCAGGAAAAGGACAAACATGATTTGCTGTACAAAGCAACTGCATGACGAGTTTAACTGCATCGTGTTCTTTGCATAATTATATGCATATTAAATCCTAATGATGTTAAAACTCACGTTGTTATGTTTGTGCTCTTAATCACGATTGCTTAATCACAATTCAAGTGGCACGATGCTTCTGAATGATTTCATTAGTATGGCAGAGCACCAGCGGTTTTAACTGCGCCTTGACTTGTGACAGTGACACGTCAGACTTTACCAAGTGATAATTGATTCCTGGGAACTTCGAACATATACAATGAGGTTAATTCGGATATGACCCGCATAAGTAGAAGAAGGATTTTGGTATAGGGAGGAGACCCTCAATGAGAGTCTGCTCGAACCGCCAGCACAGGTTGGAGACACTGTCACATATAAAAAGTAATTGGAAAGGGAGATCAGATCAAGAAGAAACATCTAATGTCGCATTTCACAAAGATCTCAATCAGTTGTTGCACACTCACCTCGCTTATCTTGCACTTTTACAGTTATCTCCACTAACGGCTGCGTCTCTCGGTCGAGCCGCTTTGATATAACCAAATCTCCGCTGTCCCGGCTCACGGTGACCGGGGAGTTATCCGCGTCCGGGTGTATCATCTCAAAGCTAGAGGACTGAAACCTCACCGGGTGCAAATTCATTATAACCGAGCCGATGCTCGCGTCTTCGGACACTGGGATAATAATGGGTTTGTCCGGTTCCATCACGGAACGGGACTTTCTCGAGAGTGCGCTATCGGACCGTTCGAGCTGAGAAAGGGGTGGCCATTGGCGTGGACTTATCTCTATATCCATATTGTGGCTGGTCCGAGCGGGCCAGCCGTGGTCGCGCGCAAACACGCTGAACTTTATGGGCTGCGCGAGACCGAGGATTGAGTCCACCAGGAGAACGTCTCCGGTTTTGGGCACTACGTAAAAACTACCGTTCTTCGGCATAGCGTAATAAATAATGTCGGCGTTTTTTCCGCTGTCAATGTCCTCCGCTTTTACCGTGTACACCACTGACCTCAGGGCTGTGGCGTCGTCTAAAGTTATTTTTACGTCTGAGTGTCGGAAAGTGGGCTCGTGGTCGTTAGTGTCGAGCACGTCCACTTTGATAGACGCAACTTCGGCCACGACGCGCTCGGCGGAAGCGCAGCTCTGACAGCAAAGCGCCAGACTCAAGAAATAATCGGAGCGCTCCTCTCTATCCAGCATGTTAGATGTCTTCAGTAATATGTGTCCCCGTTTGTGGTGCGCAAAGACGTGGAAATCTTCACTCCTGTCTCCCTGTAGTTTCAGGTGCATGCCGGACTTCAAGCACCATCTCTGCGGGTCGATGCGCTTCATCGGGATACTTAGTCCGTTCACTTTCGATCCCGGTGGAGAGTTTTCAAACACATGCCCGTGAAAGAACGGTATTCGTTCGTCGGTCTTATTTCCCAGCACAAAAGTCAAATAATAGGGTAAAAAAATAGTCCAGATCATGGTTGAAACCTTAAAGCACTCTTGTAGATCTCAAGCGACAGTGTTCAGATGGTAAAACATGTTGAATTAAATCACTCTTCATCGGCCTGAGTTATCCGTCGATCGAGCGGCAGAACTTTCCCTCCGTTGCCTCGCGCTTCAGCAGCGGTATGCTCTGCGCGCGCTCCAGCTCTGAGTTTCAGAAAGCAGCACCACAGTGATGGACAGCGCCACGCGCAAGGGGGTGTGGCTTCGGGCTAGACAGGGATCCCTCCTGGGAACCTTTTCCCATAGGATTTAGGCTGGTATTTATTTATCTGTCTGCGGAAACTTTAACGTGTGGGGTTTTAATCTTTACAGGATTTTGCGATTAATATGATCCACTATACCTAGGAGATGTTAACCCTACCTAACCCTACAAACGGAAGTTAATCAATTCCGGCCAATAGTAAATTTGTGTTTACATAAGATTAACCCACAGTATCAGTTTCAGTTTTGCGTTTGGAAACTATAATTTAAAGGGTTGAGGCTGGAATTTAATCTTACAGACAAATATAAAATAAAGATTGACAACAATCTATTTAAAAGTTTACATGCACATGGCTTTTAAGTCAAAAGTCAAAGTGTACTTTGTCATTTCAACCATACAACAAGTGTACAGCAGAACAAAATATTGAAAATGAAAAAATGAAAAAGCTTTTTGTGCAAGGTAAGTACAGACATAAGTAAGGTAGACAAGTCAACATATCGACATGTAAGGCAATCTAAGCTAAATGTGAGCTAAATTTGTAAACCTACAAATGTGAGAAACTATATGGTATTGTAATAGTTATGGTCAAGACTGAGAGGTCCACACACTCTGGAATCTTTTTTCAAGCTGGTTCACTGAACTCCATTATAAGTGGATCAGTGGATAGTCTCACTCTCTTGCTTTCAAACAAGAGTTTAATCTCTTCAACTACCTCTGAGTGCATCAAAGTCAAAAAAAGTTTGTCCTCTAAAAGACTAAATGTGCATTTAGCAGTGGAACATGTTTTGAAATTGTGTTTAATATTCAAGAGAGTAAGTACAGCACAAGACCCATGAGCATATGGGACATAATTTGCGGGCAGTATTATAAAAATTTCAATATGGCGTACTAACTAAAATGTTGGGAAACATGAAGTGGAGAATGATCCAAATGGCTCCAAAAACCTACATCTTTTTTTTCAAGAAACCATCAAATAATAATTTTGATTTAAAATGATACTTTCAAGGGACATTACCCTTGACTAGCCATTGACATTCAATTACATTTGTTCAGTTATTGAGGAAAGCTCATAAAAATGTATCAAAATTGTGTGATAGAGTTTTACATCTTTACCCTTGGCTTCAATGGTTTTACAATAACAATTTGGCTTTTAGGTATAAAACCTAACGATCGGGTCTGTCACATTTGCATATGCAGAGGTGGGGTTACTGCTTTCTGTGGGACGATGGTTACAGAGCATAATTAGAGAGTCTAGCAGTTAGCCTCCTCATCAACAGCAGGGTCTCAGCAGCGCAGAGTATTTTCCATTAATGAGGCTTGTCACAGCTCGCTTTTACCCTCGTCTCCTCTTCACAGCTCGCCCAAGACACTTCAGTATGTTGACTGGGTGTAATCAGCACACAATCATACTCATTACATCCCTTACCAAAATAAACCTCCTCTAAATGTCCTCATCACTAACATTCCTCTAGCCGGGGAGGGAGAACAGTAGAAACACCAGTTAAGAAATGCTGTAATATTTGTAAGGTCAAGCTAACAAACAAACCAATATTGCTTTGTTCTTTTAATCTGTGTATTTCTCTTAGAGGTGTTCTCACTGACAGAAACTCACAGCTGCTAAAAATCATTCATTTTTAATGATAGTTAGTGATTTATGGTGACATGATTGACAGCAACTGCGGTGTGTCCAGACTATTGAAAATGTTGAGAAAAGTTTCACCATATGCAAATGAACAGCCACTACCAATTGGAGGGAAGACACACCTCTAATTGTCACAACTCATGTACAATTAGACACTGATGTTGAGTGCAGGCAACATGGATGAGGATTTAATGATTTTCTGTGGAATTTTAATGTTCTATATGATTTTCTTTCCTCATATGCAAAAATGCAAAAAAAAAATACTTGAGAAAGTGTGTCAGAAATTCTGAATGACCTTGATCAATGCATTTGTAATCATTATCATACGTATTATGCACATTTAAAATATATATACAAACACTTTCCCTTCACATTGATTTTATGTTAAATTAGATTGGAAGGTTGGAAGGACCTCCTGGTCAGCTGGTCTTGCACATATTACTACTACAAAGAGAGTTCCCATTGAAGCAGAAAGGTCTCACCATGTCTTCCATTTGCTAAGTTTTCATTTACTTACAATGGGTGGCTGCATTAATCGTCATTGGTTGTGAAGACTGAACCCGCAGCAAAACAAGACAAAATAAGAGAGACATGATTGAAGATGAGCAGACAGACATTGTTAACAAAAATGATCAGAGCTTGGAGAGTCAGGGACATCAAAACAGTATATTTTATAGTATGGCAAGTGCCGTGGTTTTTGGATGGTTTATGTCTTGGCTGATAAGCAAAGTGCCACTAAGTTACAATCTCTCTCTGTCTCTTTTCTTCTTTGTCTTTTTCCCTCTCTCTTGAAATGAAAAGATCTGTTGCTGAAGTGGAAAGGCAGAGAGAAGGTTAAGGGTTACTGCTGGCTGGACATAAAACAGTGAGGCTTAAGTCTGCTTAGACTTCAGATTCAAAAACAGAGATGCAAGCCTGTCGTTAGGGTCTTTGAAAGACTTCCAAATGATCATAAGCAGTTATGCTAATTTGATTGCTTCCTGCCCTAAACCCCAAAGGATGGCTGGTGTAGACACGCATACACTCACCTTGATGACACAGAGATCACAAACCTGTACAAAACTGTACTGTAATATAATATGTTTTATGTTTTTTTGTTATGTTGCTGGTGGTGCTTGCTAAAGTATAAATTACATACACCTACACATAACAAGGGACAACTTCCCTAGAAAATATATCTAGCAACCAGAACATTATAGAGAACTGTGGGTTCTTTTGGCTTGGGCCAGTAAGCAACTATCCCAACACCCCAGCAACCACATAGAAACACATTAAAAGCAACTTCACACACCTTAGCAAGCACAGAGCAACACCGTAGCATTGTGACAAAAAGTACCATTGTTCAGTTACACCATTCTGGGAGCAAAGAGATATTTAACTTTCAATTTAGACTTTCTATATACAGACATTTAAAAGTACAGTAGATGTGTATTCTGATAAAAAAACCTTTTAAAATACTTCTTTTGCAGAGTAGCATATAAATCACAGATATTTAATTTTATAGTAGATGTTTTAAGATCATTTCTTGAATAACTTCTAAAAATGGAAGGATGGCAGAACTGCAATCACAAACTTCCTCGGGTCATACGAACAACTGTTATTTGAGATGAAATTCTAATAGTTAGTGTTTACAGTACAATGAAAGTAGGTCTATAACACCTAGAGAGTGCTGTACAGGCAAGAACCACTAACTTTTTAAAAAAATAAATAAAAATAAAGATCTAGTTTCTGTATTTTGTTCTGTGCAGATATGTGGCATTCAATCTTTCTCAACAAAAATGGCAAAAGAAGTATTAAATATGCTGACTATGGTCAGACCTCTGTATGCAAAATATGAAAGACAAAGGGTGCAACAAAGGGAATTAATCAAACAAAAAATGAGTGTTCTTTGTTCTTCCACAGCCTGCAACACACTCTCACATTTACACAGCTCTTCAGATTTTTGCAGGCAGCTTTTCCATAAGTCATTAGAGGTCCCATGTACTGAGATACACATTTCAAAATGTCACCACACATATTATCCAAGTATTTCAGCATTGTTGCCAGAGTCAACCGTTCTGCCTAGATCAATTTATGTGTGAGTATCCATTCTAAAAACTCAGACAGGCAAAAGACAAACAAAATAAAATTTTACACTACAGAATATAAAAAGTTTTTCAACTGATCATCCATCACACATAAAAAATAGCTGCTACTGGATCAGGTCTACAGATTGGGGTAACATCAACACATGCTGCCTGATTACTTTCCCTAACAGTCAAGTGTTGTATTTGCAGTGTTACTGTGAGCTTGTAATTAGCCTGAACTGGTGAGGCTAATTACCAAGGTGAGCATGAAGTGTTGACTCATGAGATTCTGGGTGCCCAGGGTTGTTGGCAGGCCTTTCAGGTGACTGACTGCAGTGTGACCACACACACACACACACAATTTTCTCACATGGTGGTGGCTTTTCTTTGCCTTCTGTGGCTTTTGTACTGGCCTAATTATATTTTCTGCTCCATAGCCATACACCTAACCCTTACAAAGCCTCTCTACATCTTTAACATTTTCATTAAAACATTATTTAATATGTTATTAAGCCATTTTTCTCATGGGGACCGTTGGCTGCTCCCAACAATGTAGGTGATTTTAGGTTTTATGGTCCTTGCTGATTACTATCCGGGAATGTGATGGGTAGGCAAAATCTGAGCCCCCACCTCCCCCCAACACAAACACACACACACACACACACAGATTTTTGACATTACACTGGTGAGGAACCCTTATAGACTTCATCCTAACCCTCACACAAATACCTATAAATAAATTAGATTTAAGGTAAAGCAAAACATGATTTGACCACTTTTCACTGCTGGTCTGTGCTTGATTCAGTGGAGCATTGGACTGCATCATGTTTTTTCTTCCTCTTTCCAGTTTTCCCTAAACAATGTGGAGCAAGAGTCTTCAAGCTAATCCTCCCCTTTTAATTACTCCACCACTGGGGATGGCTGGAAAAGGCCCTGCACCACACCCAAACCTCCCCTAAATCAACAGGATTTGATTTCTTGCCGCTCCACTCTCTTCTCATAGCCCTTTTCCTCCCTTTATCCAGTAAAGCTGGGATTTTAAACAGAATAATCTTCCATAATCGTTTTGTTGAAGCATACAGGGCGGAGGAAAAAAAAGTCAATTTACTTCTATAGCTCAAGCAATGTTCTCTTGTTTGCCGGGGGGGCACAGACAGCAGCTGCTGAGAAGAGAATGTGTATTAGATGAGTTACTGAAAGGTAAAAGACTACAGAGCATAGTTCCAGTAGTAAAGTGTGATATTGTGTGATCCTGCAGGCTTGGGATAGTCACAGATGTCAATCATTCACAAAGTCAGAGCTCCACTCATTTACAGCACATTTAGAGACAATGCTATTCTCTTATCACCACCAACACCAACAAGTCTGTGGAGAAATTGTTTTTATTGATTTTTTCAATTGGAATTTTTTTAGTATTCCATGATTAAGAAAATGTGCATGTGCTTCATGTTGTGACTTATTAGTGTGTGTGGATGTGTGTCCGTCCAGGTTTGTTGATGTCAACATGTTCGCATGAGGGCACAGTATCATTATCTTGTGTGAAAACCACTGCTTCTATGAGAGGACTTTGCAGGTTTTACCTTACTGCCTTATGAAGGGGTAACATGCAGGCCAAGTATGGTGACCCATACTCAGAATTTGAGACCCATAGAGCTCACACACATTAGTGAGTTGCAGAAGGCAACACAACCGTGCCTGGGGAGCAATTGGTGAAAAGGTGTCTTGCTTAAGGGCACTTCAGTTGTTCCGCATTGGGATTTGAACCGGCAACCTTCTAGTTACAAGTCCAACCTTCCAACCAGTAGGCCACAACTTCACCCTTAAAGGATGTTCCCTGACCAGGAATCAAACCAGGGCATGGATATATATATAGAGAGAGAGAGAAAGAGAGAGAGAGAGAGAGAGAGAGAGAAAAGAGAGCGAGAGAGAGAGAGAGAGAGAGAGAGAGAAAAGAGAGAGAAAATTAAAAATGCTGTCTGGGTTGTGTTGAAATGTTGTGTGGAGCCATCATCCAGAGACCCTCATGACCTCATCAGCCTTGGAGGGAAGAATGTTTTTCCATTCAATCTTTTAATTTCATAGTACATTATACTCTGTATTATTAATATTTTCAATTGCACAGACTTACTGACGCAAGATTTGCAGATATAGACATCAATTAGGTGGACTATGTCTAAGAGGTACAGCACATACGCTCAGCATACAAAATGACATAAACACATTTTGAAACTGAGTGGTCTGTTCAATCAATTATAAGTAATAGCATTTTGTGCATTCATAAAAACCAACTGATGTATGATTTCTACGCACACTGCAAATTTATTGTTAGCGTAGTAGCATTTACATTCATTTTCTTATGCGGCTGTTTTCTTACATCATAATTAAGCAGAAAACTCTGGCTGATTACATTGGTCTCTGATTTGAATGCACTGCCAGGACAACAATTCTATGCAAATGTTTTGCTAACATTAGCTACTTAAATCCCAGCCAACAAATATCAGCTGAATGTCTGATCACAGTTTGCCAAATTCTTTTCCTTCAATCATTTGCATTTGTGTCTTTCTTGTTTCTGCAGT
>JAZGTK010011671.1:0-15427 GCA_036877625.1 Ambastaia sidthimunki | reverse complement strand
CCCTGAGCCTTCGTCTTCCTCTTCTTCCTCCTGCTCGTGCCTTTCCGGCTCGTCCTCTTCTGAGAGGGTGCTCAGCTGCGGTGGCTGGGACAGACGCGTCCCGCGCCAGGGCAGGAGGGAGAGCGCCGCCGCACGCAGCATTCTCCAGCCAACATGTTGAGCTGAGCAGCGGAGAGCGACTGAGCCACACGCGAGAGAGCGTGAGAGAAGAGAGAGAGAGAGAGGGAGAACACGAGGGTTTGTTTGACAACGAGAGAGAGAGAGAGAGAAGAGACAGCCACAAGTGTGTCGGAGAGAGTGAGAGAGGGGGAGAGAGAGAGAGAGAGGAAAAGAAAGTTGTTGAAAGAATGTGGAGGGAAGAGGAAAGGGAGTGGTGGTTTTTACTAAAGCAAGCAGTCATCATAATACGTGTTGTGCTGCGGTGTGTGACAACTCAAAAGTTTGTTACCCAGAGGAAGATCTGATTGCTCAAAGTTGCTCTTTCATAGCTTGGCAGACCCAATTAAGTTGTTAGTTATTAAGTAACTTAGGTCTCTTTATGGTTCTCCAGAAAGTCTTTCAAATAAAAGAGGAGACAGAAATGAAACGTGTATGTGACACGATGTCTAAGATGATGACACTGTGATTGCAGATACTGGTATCATGGAACATCTGAGCAGTTTGTGACATGGTTGAGATCTTCATTGAAGGATTAAAATCTGAAAAGCAGAAGCCTTACAATAGACTCACTCTCTTTAATGTAACGTCTAGAAAAAACAAATATTTAGAAAGTCACCAGGATTTTTCTGTCCTAGGGGGAGTGATATTTACAATAATCTCAGTAAAGAACAAGACTAAATAAAAAACATGACAGAACCTTTGAAAGGACCGCAGAACAATAGGAAACAGGAAACATGAAAAAATACTTCCTTTGGGACATATGTAGATTTTACCAAGCAGGACATGTTCCTCTTCGTCCTGGACCAATCAGATTTTAGGGTTAGATTTAGACTTAGAGTCAGGTTTAAGCCTGAGATTAAACAACATCTGCAGCAACTTTTAATTTCTCTCCGATGGAATTAGAGCTATTGTTAGAACAAAGCTTGTTTGATAATAATGTTAATCTAGGAACACAATGCACTACAGTAAAGTCCCAGTCACCAGCTGTTCCCATTACCTGTGTGTCTCTCTTAAGATTGTCTTTTAGCACAAAGTAATGGTTGTGTATTTCAGAAGCTCTTTAAAGCTGCGGGGAGTGAATATGATTACACTCCTGAGAGGTAATTAGACAATAAAGTGTCTGCTTTGGTTGAGTTAGCAGCCGTGCCCATCGAGAAGTTTGTGAAGAGAAAACCTCACAGTTCTTTTTTGTCACCTCTGTGTCTCTGCCGTACTCCCTACAGAGAGAATCAGAGCATTGAAATGGGCAAACAGGATCTAACTTTCATTAATAAACAAAGAAGTCTGTAAGCTCTCCCACCAGTACTGGTATTGGCTGGTAAGACATGAGTGATTTTGGTAGGCTTAAAAATTCAGCTGCTGGCAACTGCTGACCTGAAGTTCAGTAATCCAGGCCTGTATTCTATGTACTGAAGATCATATATTCATATATGTTCATATATTTGTCAATTTCATCCGCATTTGTAACTTTCAATATTACTTTGATATTAAACAAAGAGAGAGAGTCTGTGAAGGAGAAATCAGATTTCCTTCTGTCAGTCTGAAGCTCTGAGAAATGTGTGCTGATGCCATCCCCACAGAAACTGCAGAAGAAAAACATACTGTGCAAACCAGATGTGACATATGACAGGTAAACATGTTTTGAGCATACGTCACCCATAACTTAAAGAAACAGTTTACCTTCAACCTATTTACTGACGGACATGGTGATCCAATCACGAATTACCTTCTTTATATATAATTGTTGAAGAATATTGGAGCAGTTTGGAACTAAATGGAATCATAACTTCAGTTCCGCTATATAGTCAAAAACAGCTGTGATGTGTAAGGAACATACTATTGGCTATTATAATTAGCTATTGCTGAGTTCTTGAGACATTCAATCATAGGAGTGTCCCTCTAATTAAGTGTTTAATTCCCTTTATTTACAAGCATCTATTAAATGACTGCTTATCCTTTCAAAAACAATTGCTGTAAACACATTGCCATGGTCTTATTTGCTGCATTGGTCTTCAGCACAGGTTTAACTTCAGAGAAGAGCTGAAGATTGGAGATAAAATGTTGAGGGGACTTATGCTGTTGATGTGAGTTTTTTTTTTTTTTTAAAAAGCTGTTTCAACACCTTGTGCTCTGAGGCTTTTGTTCATAAAATAAAGATGAAATAAAGGAGCATGCCACATTTCAAAATAAGAACAAAAAGCTCTTGTTAGGCAGTCCTACATTAAAGCAGAGTTTGTCTAATGCGAGACTGTGGCACTCGGGTGAATTTTGACTCCACTGAGTCTGTGCAGTGAAATGGGCTGATGATCTCATTAGCTGTGCACATCTGAAGAGCTCCACAACTACAAATGCACAGACGCACAGACTCCCAGAAATGAATGGACAAAGTCAACCGATACAACCTAAAGCATGACCTTCTTCTGGTGGTACAAGCTAATTTTAATTCAAGTGCTTGAGGCATTCTCAGTAATCTTCTAGGCTTTTGTAATAGAGGTGACATCTCACCATGTCTCAAATCTTTTTGATACCATGTTGTATGGTATTATCATAAATCTACTTTCACTGGAGAACTGTAGACTTTGATCAAATTATTATCAAACAAGGATTCCAGATTATCTGGGGGGGTTGAACAAATACTTCAAAGAGACATTTTCCCCCCCATGGAAATGAATTCATTTACTCTCCATTCTAAACCCATTTCTTCTGCAGAACAACAAATTTGATGTTTCCAAAGGCCATTGTTACATTACAATAGCTCTGTGTAAAGAAGAGCCTGAATTTTTAAGTCATTAGTGATAAACTCCCATTAACTGATAAACTCCCTCAGTACCAGTGTAACCGAATCAGTTAATTAGTGAGTTGAACTTGTTAAAGAATAGTTTAGTTAGATTTGTAAACCAGTCAGCTCAGAGGAAAGAATGATTCCAGCATTGATTCGGTTCTCAGTTCAGACTTAATTATCTGGTTGAAGGAGTTCTCTGGTTAATACATCACTGGAGGGGGAGATAATAGGTGAATAGTGACTTCAGCTTTAAATTTATTCCTCACACAAAGCTGTTGTATGACTTTTAAGATTATATCTCAAATTAACTACTTTTATGGTGTTTTTTGTTATTTTTCGAGCTTATTAGCACTCCACGGTCACTTACTGTGACACTATGGTGACTATGAACTGTCATTGTATGAAAAATAAATGTTTGGAAATTCTCCAAAAATTCCCCTTGTGTGTTTTACAGAGAAAATTACTTTTGGGAACAACAAAGATGAGTAAATAATGATATCATTTTAATTTTGGGCTGAACTGGCAGGGGCTGTAAAACTTTGTGAATCGCAGAATTACCTCTGACAGGCTTGAGCATCTAACTTCTTAACACTTCAGTCCCTGCTTGAGCTTCCATCTCAGCAATAATCTGTCTAAAGAGCCTCTTATCTGCAAGGACAGACGGCACCTCAGGAAGCTCAAACCAGAATCTTCCTGTAATCTCATACCAAAACATTACTAGTCACCGCACAAAGGATCTTCTCAATATGGACAGAAACTCCTCATGATATCTTAAAGGTCAATGAAGCCACACAATTGTTTGGATCCATACAAATGACAACTACAGGTCAAGAGCCCATATTTATATGTAGCTGAAAAGCAGTCAAGAAAAGAAACTTCTCTACAATTTTGAACTAGCAAGTGTTGAAGCTAAGATTGATCCTGAAGGTGAAAGAGGCTGAGAGACAATCTGAGCTTTTGATTGTGGGGCCTTTGTGCCTGCAATATTCTCAACAAAGAGCTGAAATAGATCTTTAAAAACAGGCAAATGTAACAAAAGGAAATGGAGAGAAAAGAGAACGGCGGGAAATAAGTTTAACATTAACTAGGTGAGCGGAAACTGAACTGCAGGACAACTCTCAAAATTGTGTTTGGATCTCATTTAGTTTGTCACACATACCTTCTGTAATTTGGTTCCTCTGTGTATTTTTCTTCTTTGTGCACTGTATCTATGAAGCGATGCATAACATCTGCAGAAAAGGGGCTGGGGAAGGTGGATGCATGACAGAATGAGAGCATAGAGACAAGAAACTTCTCTTTCAGTGTGTGAGTGTGTGTGTGTGCTTACAAATATATTAGCTTTCTAGAATATTATATGCATTACATTTTTGGACTTTGCTGTACAGATAGGCCTGACTGTAAGGCTAAGCATATCTGCTTCAGAATGTGGCCAGAATTTAGGGCAGCAAATTCAATTCCCTGGGTCACTCACTAACCCTAATGCCATTACATTTGCTCCACTTAAGTTTCCTCCTGATTTCACTTAATTTTTTGATGTAACATGTTTCTAGTAATTTGGTCATTTGATGCAATTTAACCCGAGTTATGCATCTGTGTTTTTGTTTCTAAATGAACTAGACTATTATTATAGTTAGTGGCATGCATATAAAGCTATAATCTCAAGATATGGGCCTCCATGGTAACAAGCCAGGAATAATTCTTTCCAAGAAACATCTTTACGATCTCTCCTGCGAGAAACTTATTTGTGTTTGACTTATCACGTATCTCTATAGTGGCGTAACAAGGAAGAATTAATTGGATTCTCTCAAGGCTGGTTTCTTGACCTCTTCCACCCCTTACATCTCTGAGACTCAGTAACAACAGTCATGGCATAACTGTTGAAAGGGGGTTTTGTTAAACATATAATTAGTGTGTCATCATTTAATTAAGAATTCCTTCTTGTTTAATTCCCTGGAGCCGAAAATATATCAAAATTAGACATCATAGAATTGCGTAAAGATTTAAAAGACTTATCTTTGTAAATCTGCATTGATTCATAAGACCTTTCCAATAAATCTTTGGAGATGGAACAGGCTTGTTGCTGTTTAATTCTTTTCATCGTTGTCTGGTTCATTAAGAGAAGTCTACTGTCAGTGGAAAATGAAATACAAGACACAGAAGCAAATCGAACCCAACCAGAACCTGGTTTCTTTCCAACAATATGGGAATCACTTTCTTTCACAAGAAACAAGTTTGACCAGAATTAACATCTGCAAATAGATAAGCAGATGTTAAGAAGGGACACTTTAAGATAATTGTTTTAAATTAATTGTTTTTCAGCAGCAGTATCACCATGCCTTAAAAATAGAGCATTCTAACATCTGACCGTGAGGGAACCTTCAACTTGTGCTTGTGATTTACAATGAGTGACAATGGAGCACCTCCACAACACTTCTTTTGTGAAGACCTGCCTTTTACATCTTAAGAAACATGGAAGGCTGCCAGTTTCTGATGTTGAAAAGAGTTTTCTTCATGATTTATGCCATCGAGAAGTTCTGAGGACTGATGTGTTTGTGCATCTCTAGAGAGGGTCTGTACCAGAAATTATTGACAGAAAGCTATTTACAGTTTATGTATACTGCAATGTATAAATTGTCCAATAAAGTATGATGGTAAATCTGTTTTTAAATATACTGCCTTGTTGAAAGGAGGCTGAATCTATCTGCAGAAATAACATCCTTTCAAAAATCTTCCAAATATGCTTCCAAAAACAGCAACACGTATTTTATGCTTCAGTAATCTCAGTTTCAAAGGGGTTCATTACTGTTGGAGCTGCTTGGAGGCATTTTGAAGAAGACTTTGATTCTCTCTGTTTCCTCCTTTAACTTTTTTCCTTTCAGCCCAATACCTCTGTCCTGTGTGTTTGACTCTATTATCCAAACCTCATCTCTGAGGGGAAGCAATGATTCTTATCAATTCACACTTCAGTCACTTTCCTCTTTGGTATTTTTGCTTCCTCTTTCTGAAGAAAAAATGCGAGTCTGTTTCCTGAAAATACGTAATAATAATGGTAAACCGTTTACCATTACAACCGAATATTGTGGCAATACAATGGTATTTTAAAAAGAATAAGTAAATATAGATATAAGATATATAGATATTTAAGTTAATATTTATATTACATAAACCCATCTAAACATTATACTAGTAACAGTACTAGGTACTTTAAACTAGTAACATTAACATGGATTCAATTTATATAATATTCAATTAATTTGAATGTTAACTTTTTATTTTAAAATAATTTTTATATTTTCATACAGAATCTTTTAGAAAGTTTTTTTGCTAGCTATCACAGTTTTAAACTGGTTACAGTCAAAGTAAACTTTGGTATTATTGTGCAAACTAGTTTCCATGGTAAACGTTCTTAAAAGCGCTTACAGGTGTTTGTCACTCGCATGTCTGTTTGTGTCGGCAGCCACACCATTAACCGCCATCATAGGCACTTCAAATTTTAAGGATCCTTGGAAGGCAGCCTTCATTTTACATCCTTCATTCGGGGTATTTTAAATAATGCATCATCTGTATCCTCTGCGTTCTCCAGTCACTTACCACACAGGTTTTGTGCCGTGATCGTCACCGCAAACAGCAAAAACTTGACATAGCCATGCGCACTAGACCGTCTCATTTTGTTTAATGCTAAAAAGCTATTGTAATCTATGCAGTGTTCTAAGCTTTTAAACTTGGCATTAATGACATTTCAATATTTGCTGTAAGTTGTATTTGAATAGTCAGTTTCTGATGATTAGGATGCGAATGATCGCGAGAATTACGTAATAGACGTGAAGACAGTACAAGCACGCGCTCTAGTGGCACAATCAACCATCTCGGATTTTGTTTAATACAGATTTTTTTTTATGTACATATAATTATGCAATTATCTCCTCATTACTGTTGAACTTGTGAAACTGGATATAATGTCAGTCATTTACTACAAAAACAATTTTTGGAAAATAATAGTGACAGCATGCACGTTTTAAGATGTTTATTTAAAAAATAAAATAGAAAAAAATACATAAAAATATTGAAGGAAAACAAAAACAATTTCTCCTTCTGACCTCTTGGATGCTGGGCGGCCACACTGAGGGCTTTCTGTATAAGGATTGACAAGTTAAGGAGCGCTTTTGGCCACTGCGACATAACAGACGTCAGCAAAAAAAGGTTACATTTAAAATCCGCCATTGATATTCAATGAGGAGTGTCACACTGCAGTACATCACCAAAGGGCTTAACCATTACAAAGTGATACATTTCCAATTTTCCAACACATCTCCATAGATTCACACAGAAAAGAGGGGCCATTCACTTGGGCAAACCATCAAAAAGTACACAGAGTCCTTTCCGGTTGGATCAAAGGGGGATGGGAGGAGTTCCCTCAATGTCTGACCCACTTTGCAAAAGATGCTGGTTCTATCTAAAAGCAAAAACTGCAATTAGAATTACATTTGCCCCATTGCATTGATAGGCAGGCGAGAGTTACAAGGACAATCCTGTAGCTCAGATTAGTTCTTAAAAGTGTCTGTATCAGGTGTGACTTGAATATTACACGCAAGTTTGTGTCAAATCAAAGTCATTCCAGACAGAGTGTAGGAGGCATTCGAAGTCTGTTTTTTTTACAATTTCCATTAACATGGTTGTAGCATTACAGCAGTAAATGTAGACCGGTTGATCTCAACTGCGATTGGCTGAAACATGGGAACACTTGGGCTGCAGAGGAATTTCGGTCCAAGGCAGCAGCAGAAGCCGGACATTCCAAACAAGACGTTTGGATGGTTCTTTCCCCTTAAAAACAGACTGAACTTGCATACAGGAGCTGTTCTCATGTACCTCGATGAGCCAGCTGTTGGATAAACATCGCTTTCTCTCAGGCCTGTGTCTATTACCGGTTACTCCAGTTTTTTTCTCCTAACAAGATTTAGAAGCCATGGCTGTCGTAAGGGAAACGGGAAGAGATTTTCAGAGCTCCACTTGCATAGTAACAATAACCTGTATGCCTGTGACGGTCTGAGCAATACAGTTGTAGTGTGCCATATACAAACTGAAAAAAATACAATACAATACAGTACAGGAATAAGTCATTACCAAAAAGGCATATATTAGGAGTAAGTACCTGGCAATAAATGCACAAAGATTCCAGAAAGGAATCAAAAATAAATTCCCTTTCTCCACTAGTCTGATTTGGGTGCCGTTCAGAAGTCGAAAAGGTCCGATTAGGGCACCTTGCATAAAGCTGCACTGATCAGGATTCTGCTCGCACGTTCATTAGAGCTTCCCTAAATTATTCTCATCTCTCTCTTACCTATAGCAATTTAAAAAGACAGACACACACATATACACACACACATATACATATAGAAATCAAAGCCATTTCTGAGGCTTCAGCAAATTTGCAGTTGGCTCATTTCTCCAAAACAACTTTGAGGTCTATCATATCTACCGGATCTGTTATAGATCTACAAACCGGAGAACATCAGCTTGTAAAAGCCTCAAAGACACACGACTACACACATAAGGACAAACAAAACAAAAGTGAAATGGCGCCGCCTATAGGCAAAGAGTGAAAGGTCATTCTGCAAAAATCAACACTGGCCGCTTTAACTCTGTCTTAACCAGATGCAACCTATGCTGAGAAAAAGGGGAAGAGGGAATATATATTCTCGTTACTCAAAAACAGTTTGACTTTTTAAAACAGACTTTTCCCTTAAGGAGCCTGTCTGACAAGATCTGTAAACGATAAAATAAAAACATTACAAAAATAAAAACGTCTGTACAAAAACCAACAAACAAAACTACTAAACACAGAACACCATGTTTCCAGAGTGAAAGAAAACACAGAAATTAAGAAATTATTGCACAAAAAAACGTCAGGGTTGCGTGATAGTCTATATGGTGGGGACTCTGGAAGCATCTACAGTGCAGGATTTGAAGTCAGCATTACACATACACAATCAAAGTGGCAATCACCTTAGAAACACGAATCCTTATCCCGAAACAACAAAACACTTAAATTCCACTGAATCTCGCTCTTCCCACATGTGGAGTGTGTCCCCTTTAGAACATGTGAAGACGTATGACACACAAAAAAGGAACGTTTCACCTGTGAACAGGTAGCCGTGGAGTAGATGACCGCAAAAGTTCCTGTTCTCCAAACTTCCCCGGAGGATTGCACGGGTCCAAAAAGTTAAACGCACACAGATTCAGTGGCAGACTCAACTACTTAGCATCACCATCAGCACAACTACTGAACGAGGAGCCGGGTTTCAAACGCTGGTCTCTCTGCACTCACACCATCAGTAGGAGGGCTTAATGAGTTCTCATCATTTAAAGATGACAGCAGAGGTGTGGAAAAGAAAGCAAGTGGAGAAGTAAGAGGCTTTATCTGCTGACGCTGGCCGGCAGACTGTCCCTCTTTCTGCGCCTCCAGGTGTTGCGATTGTACTGAACGTGACCTCTGTTGGAAAGCACAGGACTGTGCACTACAGCGGGGTTGTGGAAGCCCTTCAGAGGGTACTTGGGACCTGTCTGCAGGAGACAGAAGAGACAACAGCTTAGGGCACCAATAACATCAGATTAAAAAGACACTATCCATCTAACGCTATCACTAAGAAATGTGTGTAGGGTTAACCCTAACCCCAACCCTAATCAGCTACAACATCTAGCCGCATCATGGTCTACACAGCATCCTAATCGCAATGGATTCCAATCATGTGTAAATAGAACAGAAGACTAGTCAAACCTGATTAGCATGTTGCTAGCCTATACAGGTACATTATGTCTAGGTAGACAGCTCATTAGGTTTTCAAAATGTAAATAAAATAATGTAAAATGTGCATGACATTCGTGAACATACTTTTCAGTAAAAGAATTTGGTTTTTGTTATTAGCAAAAATAAGACTTAGGCTAAAGAAATAACAGTTTTGCTTTAACCTAAATTTAAAATTGGTCTCCCTCTACTGGCTGCTTATAGTAGTTTGGTCACTCAAGCTGCTGTAAATAAATTAGCATCCAACTTTATCTTTGCTGTCTGCTAATTTCTCCATATCTGTGGTTATTGCATACATTTCGTCAGTAGCTAAGTCTTAGTTAAGTCTTGAATATTTGCGGGTAATTTTAAATGCTAGTTGGATACAGTCATTAGCTTACTAAATAGCAATGCTACACATACCAATGTTTTGATAAGCCATGAATGAGTTAAAAGCATTCTATTGGTACATGTGGGCCTACCTTTGGGTGGTGGTGGGGACTAGGTAGAGCTGGGGGAACTGCAGGGGGGGGCATGTGGAGGTATGGGGGTGGTCCATCTGCCATACACACCTGTCTGCCAGGTAAAGAGTGCATTGAAAGACTGCCTGGTATCGATACTCTTGCCTTGTACAGAAACAAAGAAAGAGGAAGTCGGATCAAAGATAATGCTGATGAAACCTCACTATTAAAACAATAACTGAGTCTAAGATCAAACCCCAATATGACTAGTTTTATTTAATGTTTAGGTGATGTTTGTAAGTAATACTTAAGCAAAAGATCTCCTCACCTGGGTGGCTGGGGGCATGGTGATCGCTGCTGTGATGGTGGCTTTGGCGGTGCCCATCTGAAGCACTGGTGGCAGGGGACCTGGTGCCAGAATCTGGAGAGGGAAGGGGGCTACAGGTGGAGCAACATATGGTGTGGAGTCAGAATCCTGAAGGAACAGACAAGAATGGGAGTCATATGTGAGAGGGAATGACAACCAAAGACTTTCTCAGTTTTAAAGGTACAGTTTACCCAAAAATTAAATGTGTCAGATTCCCACTTAAAGTTTCCAAATTTGTAGAATAGTAAAATGCAGCATAAAATAGTAAAATAACAACTTCTCACGGTTTAAAAAGAAGAGAAGGATGGGACTTACAATGTCACTGCCTGAGAGCGAAGATGCGGAGGAGGCTGAGGAGTGCTGCTGAGGGCTGGAGAGAGACATGGGCGAGTCTGTGCTGTGAGGAGACACAGAGTCCCTCCGCTGCTGATCCTCCACACCTCCACCCAACAGTGGGCCAGACTCCACCTGCTCCACTGAGTCTTTATGGGGTGGACCTGCATGCAAAGTTGTAAAAAGATCAGCCAAAATCTGACAGATAGATTTGACCAGGTGGAAAATCATGGGCTGTGCAAATAAGCTAGCGCATCACTAGCACAGATTCCAAAAACCAAAAGCTAGTGAATAGATTCTACAACTTTTTAACCAGCTTAAAAAAAAAGTAAATAGCAGATGTGGCATGTATGACAATGTTTCTATTGGCCATTTTTAAACACATGGCTGAAATAAGCAAGTTTATTTTAAGGCAGTTATAAAAATAAACTTGGTTCTATGGCCACATTTTAAAAGGTCACATACTCCATTACCAAACTAACATACTCATTTTAAATCTAATGAAATCCATCAGTCACAGTCAAAGTGCTAAATTAGAGCACAAGGTGCTTGAAATGGGATAAAATACTGTTAAGGAAGACACTTTCTCCCTGATAGAAATGAAATATGTTCCAATTCCAATCTAGTGGTATTTCTTATCTATGTAGAATACCTTAATTGTTGGCAAAAACTGGTATTAAGATAATGCCGCCCACCTGCCTAGTCTCAGAAAGTGTTGGGAGTGCATCCGTAATGCTTAAGGTAGGGAGGCAGGTGTAGGCAGCACACTAGGACTTGGAACAGAACTGGTAAGCACCATTTACACTGTGATCATATCCACATTTGTCATTTTAACAAGAATGCAGAAATCTGTCTGTATGAAATTCAGCAGGACTGCATTCTTAAAGAAATGTTTTGAACTGAGGAACCGTGTTCACATTTAGCCTGTGTAAGCCTTACCCGGGTTCTTCTCCATGCGGGAGTTGTGGCTGCCCCCCCACTTCTTTATAATCCACTCCCTGTAGTCAATCACTTCCTGTGTGACTTTGATTATGCGTCCCAAAGTGCTGTGGGGAGAATATCAATAACAAACCCATTTAAAAAATAAAAATAAGACTCTGGTGGGTTTTAAGGAGAAATTAGGGTGCATAGGCATACGAGACTTGTACCTGTCACTGTCTTTGTTGGGGTAGGATCGTGCAAGGGGCGAGACTGCGTGGCCCAGTATTATATACGCATAGTCAAATGCTTCTTTTACCTGCATAGCCCCGTAAGAGCTTCTGCCCACATCATTACCTGAGGAGTCACATGAAAAATACAGTTCTTTATGGTTGACGTCAATGCCCGGCAAAATACATATGGCATGAAATTAAAACTCATGCCAAAGGCATTAAGTTAGGCTTGGATAAACCAAATAACAGCACTTGCGGCATTCTTATTTTTCAAGCAATTGTCAAAACATCATGTCAGCAGCTTTGTCTCAAATTCTAATGTGCTTTCTACCTGGACAGCATTTTTAGGCATCATATGTACACACACTGTTATAACACAGTGAGAACACAGCAGAAGCTGTTTAAAAGAATAGGCACCAACATTGACTTCAAATTTCTGGCCAAATCCTATGCCAGCACTGCATGCATCCTTGCTAACATCAAAATCTGTTGGCATCAATTCTGAGTCTACTGTGTGCTTTTAAATTATGTGCCAAAACAGTCCCTTAAATAGAGATTCTTAGAAAGCTAAATTAAAATGCTACCTCAAATGTAGCCGTTTATGTGGCACTAGACAGCTCATAAGTATCGTTAAAACAAATTTTTGGATATGTAGCTTGTACCTGGAAGRAGAGGGTCCTCGATGCAGAGCATGGAGGGTCTGTAGCCATTGCTCATAGCCTTCATGATGTCTTCTTTAGCCATGTAAGCCCCACCGTTCTTTATCCTGATTCCAGTCTTCAAGTAGTTGAAGTGTCTTCCATACAGCTCAAAGAACTCAATGAGCAGAATCCCAAGGTTCATGTTAGGATTCCTTGCATCAATTCTTTGGTGTAACTGCGGGCAAAAAAAAAATAAAGCAAGATAGAACAAAGACTCTTTATTTGTTTGTCAAAGTCATTTGTGAAATGAATGTGGCAGAGGCAATTAGACTAAAGTACCAAAATAGGCAAAACAAGTAGTAACAGATCTCCAGATGGGTCAAGTAAAAATTATTCTGATATTTCACTGATATCACATAACAAACAGATTGTTTGTGCTACCATGCTTGAGAACTAGACGGCGGATATTTGAAATCTTCAAAAGTAAGAGTTTAGTTGCACCTGTAAAAAGCTGATGACCATCAGGATGAGACTGTAGGAGCTGATTCCTCCTGTGAAGACTTCATTGAGGTCTCGCTGGAGGAGGAACTGTTTCAGCACGAAGATTAAATAAGGCAGCACGGTATACTTCTGTGGGGGAAGACAGCAAAAAGGTGGTATTTTACACTTGATCAGCTGTTCCGCAATTCAGAAAACCCTGTTCACACCTGCTCTTAATATCAGATTCAGAATGTGTGATCTCATCGCAAGTGGTATGCAGAGACAGACTGCTGTTTACACCCAGTATTAACACGCATCTTTAGAAGTCTTACGTACGCACTTTTCTGAATTTTTGGACTGGTTGGTCATTTTTTCAAAGCTGTAACTAGCTTTAAAGGTCAAATTCCATTGGCTACATGAATCCCTGAGCATCCAAGAAGGTGGTTTAAGAGATCCAAGCGTTTGAAAGTGCAGTAAGTGAAAAACGCTGTTGAAAATTGAAATCAACACCCAAACACAGTCTTGGCTGTGTATATAGCAAAGTAGGTCGTACTGATAACCATAACACTGTTAGCCAATCAGCAAGCTCGTTGTCTGTGCATAGCGTGTTGGTTATTTTGAGGTGGGAGCAATGAAGGGCGAAGTGTGTTTGTTTGGGTGCCAATTTCAAACCTCAGTGCATCTCAATGTAATTCACACACCTTTAAGGTCCTTTACATTATTACCTTAAGTGCTGCACTGTTTATTGGATCACCTGAAATATTAATACCAGGTGTGAATGGGGAGAAAGAGGAAGATGTGGCTTGCAGACGTTGCTGTCTTTGGTTGGAGATAACATCCAGCTGCTGGATTCAAAAAGCAGCAGCAACATCTAGACTCTTGAACGTCAAGAAAATTGTGTAATGATAACTGGAGATAGGCCAACAAATCTTACATTCCTCCAACCAAAGATAAGATCTCTGTTCCAGTCTTTATCTCACATATGAATGACATTCTTGTCCTACATCTCTTAGAAAGGTAGCTCTTGGTAACATGTTCTTGTAGATACACAGATGAGAGCTATGAGGGTGAGCTGCTGTCAAAACGCATTCCAGCAGGTATGCAGAGGAAAATCAGCTTTGAAGGAGTGTGTCAGACCAGCAGGTTGCCCCTTATTCAAACAGCTGGGGTAAAAGCTTGCTGACAGATGATAATCTACACCACACCCTCCCTCTTTAGTCAAACAAACATGGTCTCTGTATGCCTGGCAGAAAAATCAGCCAACATGGAGAAAATCAACGATACTAAGAACAAGAAAACACAAGCAGGAATCAAAATGTAAAATTTTTTTAAAGAAAAAGCCCAAATTATTTGTTGTCCATGACAATTGTGTCTCTTGCAGTATTACAAAAAACAGAGACCCACTGAAATTATGCTTCTCATATTTTGGTTCTGGTGGCGTTAGGCGAAGAACATACCACCACTTGGACTTCAGGAAAGAAGACAATAAAACAAGCTTTTAACTTTGGACTTATGTGCTGACCTTGTAATAGCAATTTGTTTCACAGCAATAAAAGTTGTAGGAGATACGCAGGTCAACAAGTTTTTCTTCAGTCAACTGTGTGCATCTTGTAATATCATCTAAGGATCATTCTTACAATTCAATTTATACATGTTACAATTCCTTTGTAACTCAGCAACATTTTATTTGCTTTGCAAAAGACAATATACTTAACTACATCAAAATTTTTGACTTTGAATATGAGACTTTGAATACGAGTTTGACTTTGAAGTACACTTCTCCCTCAGCCAACAAAAACAATCCAATTGTTCTCAGTGTTCCAAAACGTTGTATTTTCAAACATCTTTTACCTTCACATATTCTTTGATGAAGCTAGCAGCTTTGACGCCTGTCTGCACATTGAAACTGATGTCAACCTTCACCTCCGTTTCCTGATCTGTCAGTTTGATGATCGGTACCTTCGAAATACAAAAAGAGATTAGAAACTTTCTTTGAAGCGAGAACAGAATACTTCATTGCCAGGACAAACACAAAAAGATAGGAAAAAAATATCAAAACTCAAGCACAATCAATAGGCTAAAGTCCTGAAATTAAACTATTAAAGTGGGTTTAGATCAACAGTAGAGGGAGAAAGACCTACAGTAGCTTTGTCAAGAACTTTGATGGAGTAGGGTTCTGCCACACTGTGTTTTCTGAGGGCCTGCTCCAACTGCTGCAGGGGAGGTTTCTCCCATTTCCCAAACACCACCAGGTCAATGTCACTACAGCATG
>JAZGTK010011670.1:0-15428 GCA_036877625.1 Ambastaia sidthimunki | reverse complement strand
CTATTGGGTCCACTTTCTCCATATAGCTTATTCCAGTACATTAAAATGGTGGGACAAAAATGATTAAACAAAAATCAATTGACAATTAACAAATTCCATAATACCATGTTATATTATTAATATAATAATATTAAAATGGATTATTGCCATGTTTTAAGAAAAATAAGTAACAGGCAACAGAAAAATCTTGCTAAAACGAAAGATCAGTAGCATCTGCATTGCTGGTTGTGACTCTTATTTTGACAACAGAGTTATACGCGTTATACTGTACGCGTTACGTTTACAGACAATTTTGTCTTTCCATTGAAGTCTATTATAACGCTCCTCAATCCTCCGCTTCGTTCTGTAATTCTTATGGTTTCCACGCGGTGTCGCGGTTGTCATAAACTTAAGCGGTTTGGTGCGAATGCTTTAAAAACAGTTGATATTTAAGCCTTCACTAGTTACTCAGTTCTCACAACAATAACATTTTAACTTTTCATTTTAAAGGCATAAATAAATGTTGTTCTGGATGCTATATAGGACATAATTAAATTACTTCTGTTTAACCAAAATGCAAAATCCAAGGCAGGCTACTAAACTATTTTTAAAACGGTTATTTTTCTAGAATTAATATGCATATGGTCTATAATATTGTAATGGTTTTATGATGAAGTAAGGAAACAGGACCTTTAGCACTGTGGATTTTTTTAGAAACAAGCTTTGAAGTCTGTAATAGCGCATGGACATCTCGTTTTTAACAGATTATAAAAGAAAATACTTTTATAATAATCTCTAAATAGAGCATCTATGAAAGTATATTTTTGAATGTAATCTACTCTCATTTTATGACTGCATCACTACCTGTGCCACAGCGCTAATAAACTCAATATAAATAACCTCAAATACAGAGAGTGAGCGAGAGAAAAGCTGTGTGCGAACTCTGATTCATTCCATTCTTCAGACTAATGTGCGTTATAACAAACCCTCTGCTGTCTGTATCTATTTAAAGTTTCTCAATGTTTTGTTATCATGCATAAGAAAATTCAATGGTAGTTTCAATATAGCCCATTTTGTATATTTTAAATGCATTTCTGATAATGCCTATGACTCGACTAAACCCAAATGCAATATTTATCAGGCACCGTATTGAAGTGTATTATTAGGGGAAGTGAATTTGTAATCCATATTTACCAGGAAAGCTGTGCCGGTAAAAGCTCGGAAATAAAATCTCAGAAACCGGCGTTTTCTCAATTAGTTTCAAAAGAAAAAACAGTGGGCAGCATGACTGATATCAATTCGGTGATGTAGAACTAATTTTACATTATCAGATAAAAGCTGTTCCACATACAACATTCTGCGAATGTGAATTTAACTTAAAAGAATTATACACATGCGCCTATAGAAAACATGTAGAAACATGTTCTGTAAGGTTAAATGAGTACTTATGTTTATGACACAAACTGTGGCTTAATCAGAGTCTTTAGGGGTCACTATACATTATTTATCTTCACAAATTTCTCATCTCATTTAACTTCTCTTCCTGCTCATCATCAAAACAATCTTCTGCTGAAGTGTCTTTATGTTCTGCTCTAATTTAGCTGTTTTCGGTCTGCTCTAAGGTTTTCTCTGCTATATTTTCCATTATCATCCATTACGCTTTCAATATGTGGCCTCATTAAAGAGCTCTTACTGCCCTTTTTTCCTTAACATTATAATTCTTATAATTATATTTTCAAGAACTGCCTTAAAATGTATGTTTTGTCTCGCTGTTTTTGCCTTAAAAAGGTTTCATCAGTGTATTAGCATCGCAGTGCGTTTAAAGAGGCTGTTGCTATGAGACGGGTGACAATGCAGTGCCCTGCAGTATACGTTTGTACGCTTTATCTGAGACAGTCACAATATGAGAAATCTTTATTTTATTCCTGCAGAGCTTCACCACAAGCAGCACTGACGTCAACTATTCCAAACCCTCAGATCATGTAGGACAAGAATATGTTGATCAACTGGGCCACCAGTGTCCTCTGAGTCCAGCCATAGATGAAGATAGCACAATATTGTTTATTGTGCTATTTTAGCTGGCTGTAGGAAATCTTAAGAGAGTTGTCTGTAGAAATTCTCTATTTTCTCATCTTAAATCACCTCTTACAACTTTTCCTCTCTCCTTTATTTATTTGCGGTCTACTTATGTAAAATATTTTTTGCATTTTAAAATTGTTGGGGTGTTGGGATGTTTGATGTATTTGTTCATCTGTACAATCTTTGTATGTTGCAGAAGAACAGAACAATGTTGTTTTAATAAATGGTTTACTTGGACTGGGAAGTATGAGTTATGAAAGTTACAGTATA
The DNA here is from genome assembly GCA_036877625.1 of Ambastaia sidthimunki. Taxonomy (NCBI): domain Eukaryota; kingdom Metazoa; phylum Chordata; class Actinopteri; order Cypriniformes; family Botiidae; genus Ambastaia; species Ambastaia sidthimunki. The sequence continues at coordinate 13,100 of JAZGTK010011670.1, read as the reverse complement.
TTTTCATAGTACAATAAACTCTTACTAGTAAAGACCAAGGAAAAATAGCTTTTTACATGACCCTTTTAAAGTATTTATATTATATAATAGTATACATTATATACTTTTATAAATAATCATCTCATGTGTTAAATAATTAGATAAGGTAATTATTTAACATATGAGATGGTCATAATCTATATAAACTATATAATGTGTTTATGTTTATTCCTCCTATACTGAGACTTGTGTTTGAATCATATATTTGATTGCTGTGCTGTAGAAACCTTTGATCTTACATGTTTCCAATAAAAGTCCTTACACAATTTAATCATATACACAAAATGGAGTTGGCAAACTGGCATGATACAAAATTTCTTACATAATAACTTACATGTCTACTGAAGCTTCTAAGACTTACATGGCTCACAAATCATACAGACTTTTTTCTGGTGTATTTCTATCTTTTCTGGTGCTTTTACATCCCCTTCATTACGCTTCTACAATGGAAAACAAATTCTTTACAAAGTCTTGAGTGTTTCACACAAAACAGAAACTTAAGTTTTGTAATGTTTTGGTAAATCACAACTTTAATATGGATTTTTGTACATGGAATCATTTAATCATTTCCATGTTATGTAATTTACTAGAAGAAAACATATACATTATGTATAAATTGCATTCATAGAATAAATGTACAATCTACAAACAGATGCTAAAAAAAATCTTTAACAAAGATGTTTTAACACTGCACATAAAACACATATTCTTAAAAATCTTTACATTTTAAGCAAAGCACCTTTAAGGCACAAGAGGACAGTGCTAAACAGGAAGTGAGATCATAAGCATTTGTTGATCCGTTTTTAGCAGGGAAATCCCTCAATTTCTCTATTTGTTGAAGTCTCATATCTACATTATATACAGAATCTATAATGTTTACTTATCAATGTTACAGCCTTATTTTGCTTTTGTAAGCATGGCTTATATAACATTCCATTGTGTATGGTGTATACGTATGCTATACGTATATATGTTTGCATATATGTACATATGCTGCTCTGTGTATGTGCCTGTCTCTAGCCTGTTACATTCATAGTTATTAGAGTGTGTGGAGGGACTGTTGCTGAGGTTGTGTTTAAAGGTCTTGCCCAATCAGGATACGTGTGTAGATTGAACATATGAAGACCCCACGTATTCATGGCCAGAGCCACACACAGAATTCCCAAAATGTTCATCACAAATCCAGTCTTCACCTGCCACACACACACACAAACACACACACACCTTATTAGCTCCATTTCAACTCATTCAATTTAATTACAATGACAAGGAACAACACTTATATGCTGTGATTTATGTGTTTTAAGTGTGTTTTTGGCTGTCTGTCTTACCATATCTTTGACCAGCAGGTGTCCAGAGGCAAAGGCGATGGAGTTGGGGGGTGTGGACACAGGAAGCATAAAAGCATAAGAGCAGCCAGTCGTTGCCGGAATCATGAAGTAAAGTGGATTGACTTTCACACGGATGGCCTAAAAATAGACACAGATTGACAAAGACTTTACACAGACAATGGATTTAGTCCATACATCCATATTAATATACTTATTTTGTTTTAGGAATCACTTTTTCATATTTGACAGATTTAATGTTGCAAAAACACTAAATTGTTTCCATTTTATAAAATTTGAAAACATATTTTACAGCATATGTTGTGAGCAGCAGTGGCCCCAAAATATATTTGGACACCTTAGCTAAACTTCAAATGTATGAATGTTATTACATTAGATTTTTAAATGTCAAACCATATGTTTTTATTTATTACCATTCTCAGTTTAAATAATTTTATGTTTCTTAGGCTATTCAAATAACTTTTGAATGAATATTAAATAACTATCAAATAACTGAATATCAAATAACTTTTATAAGATATACAAACACATTGTGTGACAGGCAAGTTGGACATTCAGACGAATGCAATGATTGGACAAACATTTTATGATCCTGTGCTTTGTGATCTTTCAACCAGCATAACAAAAATGTTTCTGGAAAAAAAAATCACCTGTCCTGCTTTTAAAGTTGCAATCAGTAACTTTTGCCTCTCTACCGCCATCTCTGTTTGAAACTTAAAATTGCAAGATACTTGCAAATGTATTTCTTAATGTGGATGACGTTCAAATTCTAAACAGCCGCTTTAAGAACAAGCTACAAACGCTGCACCATCTACAGTATTGGACATGCAATATAGTAACCCCCGATTTTCAGTTGCAACTCAGCTTAAGGTAAAGAGATCATGTTGAACACTGACCTGTCATGTACTTGCTAAATTACGTTTTCGTTTATTTCTAACCAAATAAAAGATGGATTGCAGCTTTAAATTCACACAGGTGACCTAGCAGAGTTAGCACATGTGTAATTTATCATAATAACTACGGACATGTTCTGAGTATTCGTAATATATACATAATATATTGTATATATATACAATATATTATGTTTTGTCATTAAGTACAATAACATATTGACAAAAGCACCAAGCTGTGAGACCGTTGTGTGTGTCTGTACCAGTTCAGCGATGACAGGGAGGAAGATGATGATGGTGGCCGTGTTACTGGCAAACTCAGTAAAGCAGGCGATGAAGGCTGTGATCAGAATGACAGCGACTGCGGGAGGAACTTGAGCGAGGGGCTGTAAGTGGCCTCCTATCCACACTGCTAACCCTGACTCCTATTTCCCAAACAAAAACATCTGTTCATGTGATCATACTGTTCTTCAAACTGTAGGAGGCAATATTCAATCATTAAGACCAGCTTACAACCTCACTCACTTGTTAACAGTTTAAAATGCTGTAAATTTTAACATTGTACTCCAGTGAATGTTTTACAGGGAATTCATTAATTAAAATTTTACATGTACCACCGTAATTTCAAGTTTCATTCTGTATTTTAGCTTAGAGAGGAGAAGCACATAATAACCTCACAGCCTTTGGCCATAGCAAAACCACCACCCAGCAGCAAAATAATATTCCAGGGAACACACTCCTGAACTTTTCTCCATGACAACAGAGGCACATATGCAGTGTTTGGGGCTGCAGGGACAGACAGAAATGGAAATGAATTATGACCTCAGGTAGTTCAAAAGTTTTTGCAGCTGATCAAATATTAATGAAAAAAAGTTTAGAGAGCATATTAATAATATGATATTATGAAATATGGAATTATTTATATATACACTGTATACATTACAAAGAATAGGTCATAATTACACTCATTGATAAATATACATAATACACACACACACACACATATATATATATATTAAAAGTTAAGGGTCACTTATACATTCTACTCTAGAATTCTACTCATTCTTTTTTTATTTTACAAGTTTCCATCTATGTTGGGCTCTTATTGGCTGCTTTTCTTCATTTTTTTCAGTTAGCATGAAACACTTTGTTGTGAATCTGATTGCATCTTCTAAACTGCACTAGGAAAAACAACTGAATAAGAACAGCTGGTAAACAAAAACAGCATCTGCCAGAAGCTGAAATGATGTTGGCTTTTAATTCACTTGACTGATGTTAATGTGGACTGCAGAATGGCTGAGGCTTTTACACAGCCTTCAATATAAAATAACACCTGTGACTAACAGAGGGATTTGGAGGGATTACAGGCAGGAAATAACCCCAGCTATATTTAACCCTTCACACACAGAGAATATTGCTATGCAGAGGTTGTGTTAACCACCACTCAAACTCTGCAAATGCTTGAGGGTCTGAGAATTGTGTGGCCCCCTGCTGGCCAGCTTGTAATCAGGATTTTAATCATTCGAAAAGCTTCTTACTGGTTTTACAGTCCATCAAATGAACAAAGAAAGAAAAACACAGATAAATTGTTTAGTTTTGCAAGTGATTTGATAATTTTGTATTCAGTTTCTGTCACATTTATTTTGAAATACAAACTGACACTTTGCTCAAAATGTATAAACCTGTCCCTGCTTCATCCACAAAATTATTATGTTCTACAATGTGATGTAACATGAGCAACTTACAGATAAAAAGTGATTAAATAGATTTTACATATTAAGTAGAAATAGAAAATAGTGCAAAGAGACATAAGAGGTTAAGAGATTTTGGTGAGATTAATATAATCTCTGCACACAGTGGCTGCACAGTTAGTGTTTCCTGCTGGATTTCTTACAAACACACTAATCTTACTCATTAACATTCCTCGTCTTATTCAACATTAACCATACTCACACATGCAGAAGGACACCAGAATACCAGCTATTGGAAAGTTACCGTGGTAACAGTGTGCACTGAAAATGTTGGTGTCTGCCAACAATTCACAACAGAATCAAACATGTCCCACTTTACAAACTGTGCCCCTCATTTAAGTCTATTATGTGTTACTCATACTGAGTGACTGTTCAACTTTTACAAGGTTTATGAGTGTAAGGTTTATAAAGTGATTACATCCTTGATGACTTATTCTCAACAGTTCAACACCACAAAACAAAAGATCAGTGACCTCTCTACTGACCTCTGGGGTCGAACCACCAGCGCAGAGATGGACGCTGGGATGGAAAGAAGAAGAGGATGGAGATGATGATCACTCCAGTAACAGCATCAGATACGTAGCTAAAGAGAAAGCAGAGAGAGAGAGAGAGAGAGAGAGAGAGAGAGATAAACAAATTAACAAATCTTTTTAAACTGCAGTTGGTGCAATTATTTAAAAATGACCTTTATTTCTTTTTTCTGTTTTGAACTACAGAGTTCAGACTGAATTATTCATACAAATTTTATATATTTGCCAGAAATAGTTAGCAAGTGGACCTGTGTCAACCAATTTATTCTAGAAAACAATCGTTAAATTACCATAAATTGCTTAGAGATATAGTGTACAATTTCTGCACCGCTTACATTATGAAACAAATCAAATAAATATCCAAAATCTTTCAAATAAATAGGCAAAATAATGTTTTAAACTGGCTTTCTTTAAAATGGTTTGGACAAACAGTTAGTGCTGCTATTCAAACGCAGTCTCTGAGTAAGAAATAAACCTACAAGTTGCTTTTACAAAGTAAGCCGATGATTCACTTCATCTTTAAATAAACTGAAATAAACTCAGAAATAAAAGTTGCCACGTAAAACGCAGATGAAACTTTTGCAGAAAAGAACATTTTCTAAATAAATGCATCAAGCAATCTTGATGGTACATCTCAACACATTAATACTAACCACTGGATGAACGTAATTGCCTCATCTCTGCTAAACGACTGGTCGTCTGTTTATGTTAAAAACAATGTTCTTTTCAGCATGTTCTTTTCATCTGTAGATGCTGAATCATCGTCCTCAAACACATTATTCATGTTCTCGCTCAGATCTGTTTTTTAAATTGTGGTCTTATCTTGGTAACTCAAGCACGACTTAAGGTGAAAAGACATTTCTGGTCATCTCTGTGGAGAGAACAGGTCAGCTGGTCCATATTCTCAAACCTCCCTGTCTGAGTGCATTAGTGTGACGGACCGCAAGAGAAGAAAGGTAAGCAAAGGAAAGGAGACTGCTGAACTTCAGTATTATACGTGTTTTAGTATTGCAGACTAGTTTGTTGACTGTAAATGAAATGCTGTTTAACATACTTTTAACATATACCTGTATATATTCTGATTTATACAGTGTTAACCTTTTAAAAGATTTCCTAGATACAAGAATGGGCCACTTACACTTACGAACACCATTATTTTCATATTATTGCACTTTTAATTGCATGAGTGCTTTACTCATACTAACATGTGATTTCAAAAACATTGAAAACATTAAAATATTGATTTTAGACACATTGTGCGGATTGTTTTGTCTGATATTTTGATAGTGTATCTGTTTTGGTAATGGATTCCTCTTGCATTGACTACACACTGTAAATTTCATTGAAATGTGACAGGAAATTCATGTCACTGTGTATGTGTGATGTGCATCTTACCTTTTGTTAAAGAAAACAGCCCATCCTTGTACAAACTTCGGGTCTCGGGTGAACAAAAGAACAGCAAAAAGAATAAAAAAGAAAGAGATGGATCCCTCTGCAAAGCTATAACAGGGAAAGATGAGTCAAATCAAAAAAAGATTGAAAACACATCTTTTCTGTGAGCACCTGTCCAATTAATAGCACTTATCTTCCTACTAACACTTCTTTCATTCTTTCTTTCTTGCTTGCTTTAAAAAAAATACACTACGCTAGGCTAGGGAGACTGGCACAAAACTTCCATACTGTTGCCTTTTTTGTTGATTTACTGTTTCTATTGTTCTTTCATTTGTAAGTTGCTTTGGATAAAAGCGTCTGCTAAATGCCTAAATGTAAATGCAAATCAAGTAAAATCAAGCATTTGTGTTGATAAACAGGATATGACATCATGACTTACTTTATTGGGCCCAGTTTCTTATAGTCTTCATCAATAACGGCTCTGGCTTTTGCTTCTGTGGCTGCATGTTCATCATGTTTATTAATACAGAGTCTGCATGCAGACACACAATTGTCAGAGAAATATACTGCAGTACAAATATTAGGGTCTTTTTGTGATGTGTGCATTCAGCCAGGGTGCATACCGTGTATTGAGACCCCCATAGAGGAAAGCAATCCAAATCCAGCCAAGAATGAGGAAGAGAAACATGAGGGGAAAGGCGAAGATAAACCATGAGCCGAAGTTTATGAGGTCACATTCAGGGAAGGAGCTACAGACACACACACACATGCAAAGGAATTGCAATAAAATCATTCATAAATAACATGGTAAAATAACATGTAGCAAAATTCTCCAGAAAAAGTATAAACATTGTGGTTCTGTGATTGTAATATAAACTTTGTTCTGTTTGTTTGAGCATCACAACCAGCCCAATACAGCAACACTGACTCAACCAACAGCATAAATTTGGGGCGGGACTTTATTTTTGGCCCGATAAATGGCAGATGCGTTCCATGTCATCCATACCACTCAATTTGCTCTAAAAGTTATTTTCTTAAGGGTCTCCTTTTACTCTCCTTTACTTTCCTTTACTCTGTCTAGGAACAAGATTTTTACAGAAGATTTCAAAGAAGACTCATTTGTGATTTCTTTGCTATGGGAGTTTTTGTCCTTATTAACACCGCAGCTTCAACATAAGGCTGTTCAGAGGACATAAAAAATTAGGAGGTTTAATTAGGTTTCACTGTCATTTTTAGAAGCTTTAGATTAATCAGTGTCAGGTGTTTTGTGTCTTGTGGATTTTACAGATCATGTTTTTTGCAATATTCTTAAGTCTAATAAAGGTCTCTTTTCAAAATCTCAAAGCAAATGAAAAGAGCCTCGTTGATGATCACGTCAGCCATTATGCTGGTCTTGTCTGTTTTCGTCTTTTATTTTTGTCTAGTCATTATGACATGAGATGTCCTCTCAGTACTGTGCTGATTAGACATCAGTAAGGAATTATAGTAAATGATTGGAGACTGTAGTCAAATTAGTTACTAAATGGAATGGTTCCCACACTGACAAAACCTAAAGTGTCTGAAACATGTTACATTACAAAGCTGAAATTAATGAATCCCAGCGAACAAAGACTGAACAAGAAAATAAAGTAATTGACAAATTTTCCACACAAAAACGACTCTCTGTACATCTGAGAAAAACAGCTTACTTACAGATTTTTAATAAAGGATCACCCTCAAAACTTAAAGATTGGACCACAACCCAACTATTAATATTCTGTTTTATGACATACTGAGTTATAGGTGCAATTTAAACATGAAGACATACAATCAGTTCACCTGAGGTTCCTTCAGGAGCCCTTATGCTTATGCAGCCATTGACTTAAGAAAAAAAAAGGCTTCATTTATTCAGAAAGAAAGTTGCGTCATAATCTGATTAAAGATTTCGTTTTTGGAATACATGCAATTCACCCTCAAACCAACTCAACTATTGCAACTATTGCATTCAAGGTCAGTCACAGCTTGTCAATATTTCCAGCAGATAAGATTCTTCCATATATATGCTATTTTTCTTCATTTAGCTGCTCAGTACGGTCTTCATTCTCTATATGATGCTACCTGTTGCACCTTCTTGTGAAATATTGCAGAAACCCAAAACATTTAGCTTGCCTGGGAGAACTGTTGTAATGCAGCTGGGCTCTCTGCCCTCTAAAACTCCAAGGTAATCCTGGGTAGAAATCAAACTATGTCCTTTCGGTCTGCCAGCATTTGTGACTAAATTGCTTAACTAAACAACTTTCTGAAAGGCCTGTGTCCCCTCAAAGCACCAGATTTTTCTAAAAGTTACTAGGGAATAACTCAAACTGTTATTCTGTTTTAAAGTTTATGTTGCTCTGTGCTCACTTAAATAACAAGCCAATAAATACATCCAGAAATACAATGTCACCAAAAGCAGGCCCTCTTTTGAATGTAAACCTACTCTTAACCCCATTGTCTGCCTGTTATCATGTGGTAAGTAATAGTACTAAACACAACACACATACTGTACAACTGTTCTAACAAAATCACAACCATTAGAACTGCTGTATATATACTTAATAATAAGCAGCCAAATTCTGTTCAACACTGATTTTACTATGATGTGTCATGTATAAAAATCAAATAGAGTATAACAGTAAAAGTACACCATTCGTGCTACTGCATTCAACAGCCCCCAACCTGATAAAACACAAGACAAATTAAATGCATCAATCAGCAATGAAAAACGAAATGCTATTTTTAGCATTAGCATTTAATGGAAGGAAACTAAATCATCTGGAAAGCGCTATTCGAACCCTGTAAACCAGAGACAGATAATTAGGAAAGATCATGTAGGAAGATGACAACAGGCATGTGGGGAAACAGCCAGACTGTATCATCAAACATTGACTCTGAGATGATGAATACATGTGACTCAGTCCTGCAGGATCTGAAGTCAGTCTGCTACTAGTGAAAATATAAATGAGGTTGAGGGTCTGATCTGCTGTAAACATAAAATGAAGGACGTTTGGGGTCATGCACAAATTGCATTTGTAAGTATTAATAATGAAAACGATTCCCTGGTCCAGCTGGCAGATGATTAGAAGATTATTTCTTACACTAGAATGTTTCTACAAATAATGAATTAGTGTAAATGTAATTTAATAAAGAATGCAGAAATTCTCCATAAAGAAAACACATATGATGACTTACAAGCAATTACCATAGTAACCATACTTTCCACTAAAATAGCACTGTTACTTTTTTACGGTAAACACTAAAAATAACACTAAAACAACACTGTTACTGTTTTACAGTAGCGACAATAACTCTGATACTGCATGGTATTTTGGCAGAAACTGTATATTTACGCTGATTTTCATTTTAACTGTGATTTTTAAAAATAATTCTTGTAATGATTTAAAGATTTTTAATAACACTGTTTTAATACAGTTTTTTTTGCTGCAAAAACTTTGTGCATTTTTAACACAATCGCCATGAGCAAGATTGCATTTAAAGAATTAATTAATTAGAGCAGCATTTACAGTAGATTTACAGTCATTTTTATCAAAAGTGACTTACAAATGAAGACCATTCCAAGCAATCTGCCAAACTACAGCCACAGCCAGAATAGCAAAGAAGCTAACGCCTGCTAAAAGAATAGATGCTACAAAATCAAATAATAGCACAGCCCGACAGTTTGTTGTTTGTTTGTTTGTTTGTTTATACAGAGAAACAGAAGTCATGCAGACATGTAAATGAGTTGTACTGTACATTGTGGGGAGTTAATACCTCTTCAGCTGTCCCACCAGGATCAGGTTGGGCGCAGTGCCAGTAAGGGTGGCTGTTCCTCCGATGCTTGCAGAGTAAGGTATACAGATGAGAAATCCTTTCCACACCTTCATCTTGTACTCTGCCTCTGTTCTGATCTCCTCCAGAGTCTTTTGATCTGATCTGTCTATTACAGCCGGCCTGTAGGGCCACAGGGGGGACAGAATCTCTCATGGCTTACTTACACTGCACTAGTATGAAAGGATGATCTCAAGTCACTTTAAGATTGAACTCTGATACTTTGAAAAATTATATCTCGTCAGAATTTATCCACAGAGGCAGTCAGAGAATATGGCACAATTATTATATGTAATATTATTAATTCTATTATTACTATTATAAAACTGATGCAAATACTGTAGCTGCAGCACCATCCATTTTTAGGATGGTAATTGAAAACCCTGTTAAATAAAGGGTGGAAAAGATTACCTGTCCTCTGTGGTCAATACTTGTTTTTCAGAAGAAAGTATGTGCATCTTCACCCGAGAATCACCTGCAATAGACGGTTTGATTATAATATAACTAGCACACAAATAATAACTAGAAACTAAGAAGCTCTTTCATTTCCTCATGAGCTTTTAGCACAAAACATTCATATCTCTCACCACCTTCTGGGTCGCTCTTGATCTTGCAATTCTCCTTTAAAGTCTCCAGATTCCCGAACAGACTTTCCAGTATGGCGTTAGCAATGGGCAGCATCATGGCGGTTGTGGCTGTATTGCTCAACCACATTGACAGGAAAGAGGAAGTTACCATCATCCCTAAAATCAGCCTGGATTGAGAAGATCCAACAACAAGCAGAGTTACACCTGCCCATCCTAAAACCAGCTGTATACAGTAATGCCACTTACAGAGGAACCAGTGGCAAATTTCTGCTAAATATCAAATAATGAAGTTAAATATTTTTATATGTATTCATTTTTAATATCTATGAAATTGACAATAACAGTTATGCCATAAAATTACCAAGAAACTGTAAAAATTATCCAAAATGTATATATATATCCCCTCAGTTTTATTTACAGGAATATCTGTTATAAAAGACAACATTTAGGCTTAGAAAAGCAATGGGAATATAGCTGATAAAAAACATCAAATTCATCAAATGTAGAAAGTGTAAGAGACTAATAGAATTATTGGCTAAATCTTCAAACGTTTGACCAATCAGATCCTCTAAATCCCACTTTTGGTACCAGTACAGATACCTGCGGTAATGTTTAGAAGCCGTGTACAGAGGTCCTCTAAGATTACCATCTACAATTGCAATCATCTAAAAACAGCAATTAAAATGCAAAGTCTCTTTATTTAAACACTTATGACTTTAGACCTTCTCACCAGGCAGGTTTCACTCCCACTATCTTCAACACTTTGAGGGCTATGCGTCGATGGAGACCCCACTCCTCTATAGCAGCTGCCATCACTAAGCCACTCAGAAACAGGAAATTAGTCTCAAGGAAGTACTGTGGACAGACCTTCTTAGAAGGCAGGATTCCCATGGTGGGAAAGAGGCACACAGGAAGCATGGCAGTAACAGCCAATGGGAGAGCTTCAGTGCACCAATACACTGCCATCAGCAGAACCACATACAGACATTTGCCCTCCTGACAGAGATGAACAGAGAAATAGAAGCATGCATTTGTAGATAGAGAATGAATGGATGCAGGGATGCACTGAGGGTTGAGCTCATTGACTTACATTAGCAGTATGAAAAGAGGATATTTTTGCTGATATTAGTTAAAAAAATTAGATTTACCAAAAAATTCACTATAGTCATGTTTTAAGTCATAGGGCACTGTTATTCTGGTGTGAGTATGCTAGAGGCCTAAAATTTTACGTTACATATTTCAAGTCAAGTCCTGCATAGTATAATTACACTATGCATTATTAATAATTATATTAATTATTATCATAGTAAAAACAATACACACAGCATATAGTGGCTCCAAAACGTGTTTGGGCGAATACATCAGTGTAAACCACATTATACAACCAGAAATGATGAAATATTTCTTTGTTGTAATTTTTATAACAAGAGTTTGTGCTACATTTCTTTTAAATAAATGCCACTTGGTTTGCTATTTTATTAAATAATTCACAGACATTCAAACATTACAGCCATTTTTTTTACTTTTGGAGGCCACTGCATATTATACACCAACTTTAATCATGCGCATACCTATACTGCATATAATACTGGCACACAGGAAAGCCATCTGCAATATTCATACATACATATTTTGCCTATATGAAACATAATTCGGGCCCAAAAGGCTTGAATTTCAGCAGGTGATGGATTTTAAGGGCTTTTTCTTTACCTTTGGTGGCACAAAGAAGAGCAGAGGAAGCAACAGAAGCGGAGCGAGGATGAGAATGAGCTGCTGGCGCGCGCACCACAGCTTCCCGGAAAACTTTGCTGGGTCCATAGCGGCAAAAGAAGCACTTTTGGTTTTAGTTTCCCTGTCGTTATTGTGCGACACGCTGCGGCTTTGAACACCGGTGCTTGGTCTCCAACTTTATTACTTTTGCTTTATTATATTTTAGCACTGCGGGAGAAGATTAACTATTCGCTTACTCGTTAACTCCCTGGCGGCAGACCCCTTGACTTTAGCCTTGGGTCGTGTCTTCTGCGCCAAGAAACATGTGGAGAAAAGGTTTGGGTTTACAATACGCAGAAAGAATAAGCATTTAAAGTAAACTCTGTTAACTGAAGTGTATGTAAACCGGTATAATATTGAAACTGAGTGACAGCTGAACACCAAGTGGGTTCCGTATGGTGCCATTGAGCTCGTTTATTTAAATACACGACTGGTTTTTAAAAGGACTTTATGAAGTGCAGAGCTGAAAACTCACGAAACCACATGTTGTTTGTTTTAACAGTCGGTATAGTTTTAACAGTTTTAATTAGTTGAAAATGACTGTTAGTTGTAGAATTGGTTTTGCTATCAATAAAAATTTAATTATACAGCATATTGTACAATTCTAATTGAAGAGTTTGTCATTTTACGTCAAGAGGAAAGATGGCCATTTGCAAGTCTTGCAAAACGTTATTGAAGTTCTATGGCATATACAGCGGCATTAAAAAGAATTACATTTCATTTTAAACCATTTATTTTACAGATATGCAATTTGATGGTAAAAACATCTTTGCACTTCAGCCCTCTGAAAGCTGTCTAGCCACCAAACATTTACAAAATTTAGCATCTATTGTGTGATTCCCTAAAATCACAGATGTTTCCCTTCATTATTCAACATTCAGGTGGGTTACAATTAACCAAATAAATCACTGATTACTGATGTCTTGTGCTACATAAATTATTGACT
>JAZGTK010011668.1:0-15429 GCA_036877625.1 Ambastaia sidthimunki | reverse complement strand
GTTTATACATTATTTTTCTAAATAACCCTGTTCAAAATGTTTTCTAATCTGGTCTGGACTGCCACAAAAACAGTAAAGTGATACAAACAGTAAAGCTTCTTAGCGCTGTTATACCAAATTTGAATGCTTTTATTACCAAATAAGAAGACTGGAGCTAAATGTAACATGGGGAAATTTTACTGCTAACTGACTGTGTTTCTGGATAGTATGTTAGTGGAGGATGTTTAGAGGAGCTGTTGGCCAAGAAAGATGTTCCTCTGTGCTGGAGAGAGAAAGTGGACCTGGCCTCTGACATCACCAGAGGGATGATTTATCTGCACTACAAAAACATCTACCACAGAGATCTTAACTCGAAGGTACAGCAAGGTTCCCTCTTCAATCACACACCCACAGGCCATGAACTGATAAACTTGGAGAAGTTGGTTTACACAGAGATGCTCAGAGAAATTATCAGATAGTTTAAATAGTTGTAAAGCACTCGTATTTAGTTTTTACCCAGAATTCCCCTGAAATGTGTGGGGGCGAGAGAGTGTGATTGGTTGCCAGGATTCACACAAGTGCTTACTAAACCTGGGCTGAGGGGCGAGTCAGCGAGGCCACTCCATTGTGATGATAATAAACTCCCCTCTCTGTCTCCCAGTCTCCACAAGTCTTCCCATCTCATTTGAAAATACAAAACGCAGACTGTAGACTAGCCCCCCCCACTCTTTTTGTGTTTACACTGGCCTTGTCTCCACGCCACAACCCCTTTGTCATCTATTTAGATATGAACAATGAGAAAATAAAATGCCAAACACACAATTAACATACAGAACTGTCACATCTAGCCCATAGGTCACTGGCATCATCGATGGGTTTTCACTGCACTCAGTGGCTGTGGGAAGTTGTCAGGAGAAAAGCCTATTAAAGTCGTCTGTGTTTCTCTAAAGCTGCTGTTTTTAGAACATTTAATTTGCTTTTGGTAAAGGAATTTGTTAGCATTTCAGGCAGAAAAGAGCAAAAGGCAAGTGTTTTTCCACAAAACATTATGAAACCTGTTCTTGATCTTGGACATCCTCAAGGCCAAAAAAGATGCCATACGAAAATTGCTATACAAGCGTTTTAATTTGTTACACTGATACACTGTGATGTTCCATGGTGGAACATTAATATGTTGTATTTATGTTTCCATGAAGACAGTTATGGATTCAGGTGCTGTTGGTTTGTTTGTTAGGCTAAATGCACTGGCACAACAAAAGACAATATGTATATTTTTTAACCTTCTTTTAAACTATTTTCTGTCTTTTATTTCTGTCTCATCTGTCTCTGATTATAATTTTACATTAAATGTGGCAAACCACAATCCTTCTCGTCTAAATGTTGCTGCTGCAACATTTGCCGTTTATATGAGCTACTGTTCTAAATTTAGAGGCTTCAGACTCAGGGCTGTGCTTGGAGATTTTTAGTGCTATAATCACAGGTCACTGTTTTTGGGGAGTGAGGCTAAACTGTGGTCTAGATTCTAATTCAAACCAGATGCACAAACTCACTGTTTTCATTCATCAGCAGTTTCTGCTCCACACATCCCACTGGTCTTATGTAACTGGGTCTGGGATGTACCTGGCATCCTCTGGTCATTCTCAAGTCTCCGGTTGCCTTTCCTCTGAAATATCATGCCATGTTTTCTGTTTGACACCCGCCACAATTTTTGTGTTTTGTCGCCCCCTTCAGCAAGTAACTAAAAAAACACTTTCACTCAAACATTTTCTGTCAATGTCAAAAACGCATACGTGCTTTTTGTATACGAGGTTATTGTTTTTTCACGACATTTTCTTTTATGTTATGACTTCTCCAAAAGGTGTCTTAATGATGTAAACTTATTTTTTTAATTATGTTGATCATTTATATAGATTTGCAGTATGTTTACAACAGCAATAGGAGCAGCTTGAGCTAAAACCTCATTTAAAACCTCATTTATGACATGTAGAAATGACACTAAACTAATAGTAATATTATAATGAGACAAAAAAAAGCATAAAAACATGTTTGTGTTTCACTTCCCACAGAACTGTCTGATAAGGGTGACGGCCAGGGGCAGAGAGGCGCTGGTGGCTGATTTTGGTTTGGCTAGAGAGGTGGTAGAACTTCCTGCAAAGGACAGGAAACTATCACTCGTGGGTTCTGCCTTCTGGATGGCACCTGAGATGTTGCGTGGAGAACCTTACGACCGCAAGGTGAGGACCCAAAATGTTGCTGGATTTATGCTTCAGTCTCAAGTTTGTCTTTCTCATTTTGCTTTATGTAATGCTAGGTGGATGTTTTCTCCTTTGGTATTGTTCTGTGTGAAATTCTGGCTCGGATACCAGCAGACCCAGAAATCCTTCCAAGAACTCAGGTGATTACAAATAACATGCTTGACTTAATGCCAGGAAATACAAAACCCAACATCAGAATTTGAGAAAAGCATTGTTTTCTTTTCTGGTAAACTGCTGTTCCTGTATGGATGTGTGTTGTAGGACTATGGGTTGGATGTTTCAGCGTTCAGTAAAATGGTCAGTGGGTGTCCTCAGCATCTTTTGGAGCTGGCAGGCAGTTGTTGTTTGGTAAGTGACCTTTGAGTGACCCACTGAGAATATATATTTCTTCAACCCATGAAGATCACATCAGGGGATGTGTTACCATTGACATGCTCTCTGAAACTCTCAGATAGAGGCTTTCAGAAGACCTTCCTTCGCAGAGCTTCAGGAGGAGTTGGGTGAAATCGCTGAAGCTCTGGAGTCTGCCGATCTCACCACAGGCTGAGCTGCAGCAGGTGCTCCAGTATCCCATCAGCCCCCGCGGCGGATGCCGGCAGCTGGAGATCTGTACACAGTCAGTGACAAACACAGCTGAGCTGAAGATATAAAACTGAGCTGTCTGCATCGCAAGAGAGCAGCTTCAGGAAAAATCACATAATTTATAAAGAACATTTATAAATAAGCTTTACTAGCTTCCCTCATTCCAGTTTAACTTGGCACAGCTGTATATAGTGTAAACTGCATACAGTATACAGTATATGTTTATTATATGTTTGCAGTGTCAGCAATTTCCAGCTACAGACTTTCAATGATATTTTAAGAAATTTCAAAGGCTTCATTAAATATATAGTCTATATTATTAGTTTTATTTAAACTGTACATGAGAAAATTATGCTTTTGTATTTCATGTATTTTGGTACTAAACACTCTCAGTCTCAAAATGCACAAATGCATTTGTATTGCCTGCTTTTTTTATGAAGGGACAAACATTTCTTTAATTAAACGGAAGCAAGTTCTTAGTTTTTGCTTCCATTGTGAGCTAAAGTCATGCACTTTGTGAACTCTCCCCAGAGCCCCATTTTCTGCCTTCTGTGGGCTTGTGTGTTACTGTAACTCTTACCAGCAGTTATTGGAGTTCTCTGATTTATACTGTGTTTGGTGAACATTTTTAATCCTCTTTGCAACATCCAATCAAACAAGGTAACTCAAAATAACAACAAAAATAACAAAATAAGTTTAACACACATGCTTCATTGTTTATTTTGGTTTAATTATTTGTCTTGTGTTTTGAATTTTAGTAGTTATATCATTGTCAAGGTCTTTTATGGTAACATGGGCTGCAGTTGCATGAAACATTTGTGGTGCAATATTATTTTAAATACCATCATGTAGGATGATGGTGCATAAAGAATCGCAAAAAAAGCACAGAGTACTATAGAGTACTAAGTACTAACCCAATACTATAACTAATTGCCAGTGTTAATTTATTTGACTTGTTCAGCCATTTATTGTTGTTTGTTAATTAACTTGTATATTTTAGTTCAGAAAACAGCTGTTATTTCAGTTGTTAATCATGATGTAGATGCCTTTGTGAATTGAACATCAAGTTAACATTAACAAAATCTATATTCTGTGCCTCAGAGAAACGTTCTCTGCTAGAATCTCATGGAAATAATGTATAACCTCACTGTTACAGGAACACACACACCTGATGTCTGTATAATAGAAATCTTTCTGTGGTTTGTAGTGTTTTTTGTAAGACATTATATAGAGATGAAAGAAAATGTATTTGAACAGTGTTTATTTTTCAAATAAAATGATTGAAAAACCATTGAATTTATCTTCTTTATGGCAAATGATATTTACTTTTTAGGCACAAAACTTTGAGCCAGTTGCAGTCATTAAATCATTAGTATCAATATAAGACGCCCTAAAAGATTTTTTACTGCACTGTTTCAGAGTTGGACAGTCCAACCTGACAGAGGTTTAAGTACGATCCAGAGCTTTTGTGTTATTACTGGTCAAAATCATTACACTTTGGTTGCTTTTATGTCTGGTTACCAGGCAACTGTATGTACAAACTGGACTCTTAAAACACCCAATGCTAATCATATTTCAAAGATCATTGTGGCGCCTGATATAAAACCACTTAATGCAAATGATTTGAATCATTGAATGAGAATGATAATCATAATCTTTTTAATGTGATGCTGGTCTATTGAATTAACTCACAAAACAACCATGAACTTAATCTGACTTATGTAACAACCTTAAAATTGTGTATAGACTATTTCTCAATATCAACATCTTGTGTACTTCTTTATTAGACCCTTTAGAAGACAGTTACAAGGTATATTTTTAGAAATAAAAGTAATATTGCATGTACATTGTTCTAACCTAATACGAAAACATACTTAAATAGTTTCATTTTATTCACATTTATCGGGGTTTTTTAGTAAGTGTGCTGTCATGAGGTGATAAGAATATTAACAGTTATATGATCACAATGGGTTAGGTGATAATGTAATTTGGTAATGTAGCTGTGTCTGTTTTTCTGCAGAAGTCATGTTTATCCCAGTGTCAGTTCCTGAAGAAAACTGGATCAGAAATGTGGAACTAAATTGCTGTCCATCGGATTCAGAACCATTCTGGATGAAGGTAATGCCAAATTAATTGAATTTAAGATATGTTAGATATGGTTTTGCAAAACTGTGGGACTCTAAAATAATAACAATAGTATATTGTAACAATTAGATTATCAAATTTATACAAAAACAAAAAAGAGTTTTGATCTTTGGTACTGGTTTAAACATGCATTAATTTTAACAGGACCTGTAGTGACACAAATTCTCCTTTAGATGGCAGTGTCCAGTTTCACAATGTCTTGCTCCACTCTTTCTCCACTCTGAAATTCTGTGTTGGGTATCTGCGGGCACAATGTGCAATGTACAATGTACATAACAGATTTCATTAAATACTGCTGTTCTGCAGCGTTTAATGTTACAATTCCAATGTACAGTACACTAAATGAATGGCTAGTCAAAAAATAGGTTAAGCATCTAATTCAAGACTGTGATCAGCGTAGGTCTCTGGGTCATCTTTACCTGGGACAGAACCAGACACGTTTGTTACACCTGCAGCCCAGATCCTTCATCAGTGCATCTACCATTAACAATAACAGCCTGTACCTCTGTTTTGCTCATCCACACATCATGTATTATCTCATAATCCTCATGACTCAGGAGAAATATACAAATCTTTTCTGTAAAATTACACTTGCTTTTTCAAAAATGTTGTGAGACTTCGCGAAATCAATGCAACAATTAACGATTATTATGACACCTCTGCATCTTCAAGTCTGACTGGTCATCAGCCATCAGGTTTAATGTTGTGCGTCCACCTGGAGTGATAAAGTGGAAATCTGATGTTCAGTCAGCCCTGCAGCTTCTGACCTTCATACAACCCACACTGTAGAGGGCACTGAATCTTCTGTGGAGCTCGTTTACATTTAAGCATTTGGCAGATGCTTTTATACAGTTATACATTTTGTGAGTATGTGTTCTTCCTGGGAACTGAACCCACAACCTTTGTGCTGCTAACACAATGCTCTACCTATTGAGCTACAGGAACAAGACATAAAATGTGCTTCCCACAGACTGATAGAAATTGATTGATAGACACTTTTTAAATGTCAGAGCTCCTAACATAAAACATAAAACATTTGGAATATAAAAACAAAACCCTCTACATGTAACATAGTATGTAACAATGTAACATTACATAACAACATGTAACTGTTATGCAACTGTAACATGACTTAATGCAGGATATGTCCAGTGCCTAATGACATAAACATATAGAATAAAAATATTTGTAGGGCATCACAGAGAATAAATTGTCGGTTATGAGAAATATACACTTAAAATTATTATTATATAAAAATTATAGTGTCTCAGAATTTGGTTTCATGTGCCACTGAGTAATACTGCTTCAGCAAAGCAATAATCTTCTCAGCAGAATACCAGGAATGTATGTGGCTAATGGGGTGTGAAATGTAGTGGAGTGACTACAGTAGTGGAGTGACTACAAGGACAGGTCACATAAAACCAACAACGGTAGGGGAGTTTACCAGACATAGACCTACCATAGACCATAATACCAAAGAAACATTTTTGGTCAGTTCACAAGCTGGTCAGATAGTTCTTCCTGTCCAATGGTTTTTGGCCAATATAAGCTGCAATGTGGCTCATACTATACGCCGTAGTAAAAAGTCGGCCTACACAAGACTGCAAGCCACTTTTTAACCCATTTAAATGAATGCATTTCACTTTGCAAAAGTCCTCTGTTCAGAAAGCATCTCACTTACTTAGCAAATTGTGTAATGATGTATGTCACGTCCTTGGAAGAAGAACCTATTAAATTGATCACTTTAAAAATTGACCTCTATTTTGCTGACCACATAAAGTGAAGGTCTTGATGTATTGCGAAATCTTAGTAATTTGTGTTCCGGGAAGCTTTTCTGGTGCTGTATGTGGGAGTAAATGGGGCTGTACATTGCTGTTGTTTTCTGTAATTGAAGTGCTGAGATGACAGTGGATTTATGGCTTTGCCAATAGCAAGTGTTTGAGGATAGATCAGAGCTGGCAAGAAACAGCATATTATGCAGCTCTCAGCGACGGGCCAGTTTGTTATCTGACCACCACAGCTTCAGTCAAAAGGGTTTGGAGTAAAAGATGAGCAAAGAGGAAAGGGTTAAAAAACTAAATGAAGTAGGTTATTACTTAACAATGATTTAGCAGAACCATGTCTGCTACCATGTCTGAAATTTACTAAGAATTAATTGCACCCCTTAATAGTGTCATTTACTTCCATCCACTGTTTATGGTTTTTACCATCTGACTTAGGAAAGAAATTATGCAAATCAACAGTTTGAACATGCCCAAAAACCTGTTCTGAGAACAATTTGAATGGCACCGTTTTCAATTTCGCAGGCTGGTTATGAGTGCTAGACTGTGGAGGATGCAACAGATTATTGGCAAACTTTATTAGAAATGCACAGACTCACTGCACCACTGCAGCCTGAACTGACTCTTTGAAGACTACACAAGTATCTGCATAAACATCCAGTTATTTATCTTTGACATCATTTGATTATTATGTAAAAAAATGACTGCTGCCATAATCAATTAAGAAAGTGCACAAATGTTAATTAAATTCCTTCAAACAAAATTCCATTTATGGAATAAAGGATAGGTTAGTTGTGCCAGGCAAATTGAGTTTTGTAAGTAATGCAATTTTCATAATCACTACTGTAACACTACCTCAAAAATGGCATCCTTGAACGTCAAAGTGTTGTGTCGTGATTGATAGAGCAATATGAGGAGAGACAGGCCAGAGATAGCACAACACTGGGTCAGTGGTAAGCAAATGGACAGTAGTGCCCAGAAAAACAGGCTGTACAAGAATGAAGAGCAACTGCTTACGCAAGGAAGATGTGCTAGTTTAAGGTGAGGAAGAGTCAAAGGACGGACACAGAAATAGGTCGACACAGAATCATGAGGGTTCTGGCTCTATTGTGGCTCTTGTTTATAAGCTGAGGAAGCAGAAGGCTAAAGACAGTGCTAAAATACCCAGTGTCCTCAGAGAGAGAGAGAGAAGTAAAGAGGGAGAGAGAATGGGACAGTAATCTTTTGGAAAACTGATACTGGAAGCACAGCTACACTGTCTGATTCTTTTATTTCTTTGAAAGCTTGACAGCTGATAAAAGGGTTAGGCTGGTATTGTAGTTATCCTTTTAATACTCAAATCAACATCAGGTCTGTGAGGAAATGACTGCTTTACAAGGACATTATTTTAAACATTTGTTTGAATAAAAAACAAGAGATGGTTTGTGTTGAACGCTGCCATTTCTCTCTATTGTTTGCTAACTGAAGAATATGCAAAAAATGAAAAGAAAAATTGAATACCCATCCTTAAGAATTATCATTATTCATCATCTATATTGAGCAAGACTGTACACGTTCATCACTAAGTAGGTCAATGGTTATAACTAAATGAATGCTGGCTTTTATATTAATATGTATTATTCTGTTTTATGTATAATTTACAACATTCATCATGGGGCATCTGAAATTTAATTATAAAAAAATATTATTAATGATTTGACTGCAGCAGGTGTGTTTTACACAATGTCCATTATTTTTATATTGTGTATTTTAAGGTGTTTTGAATGCATTCCTGTAGCTCAATTGGTAGAGCATTGTGTTAGCAGCTAGTTCTGGGTTCGAACACACGTACTGTAATTCGCTTTAGATAAAAGCATCTAGCAAATGCACAAATGTAAAATGTAATGGAAGCTAATGGGAATGTGAATAAAGGATACACAATAACATAGACATTAGCAAGCTAAACAGTCACATGGAGAATGCTGCAATACAGTAACAGCCACGCTGTATATTGCAGACTGCATTTATATACTGTGCCCTCAGTGAGCAATTCTGTTGCTTTGAGCTGAGCAGGTGGAGAAACAGATAATGAGAACAGATCGGAGAGCCGTAAATGACAAACACAATGATGAAGAAACTCAGCCTGAGGCCAGAAGAGAGATCAGAAGAGAAAGAGAAAGATGTCCAGGTGATGAATACAGTGCAAAGATGATAAAATAACAGCACAACTGAGGTAACGTGAGCTACTTGTTCAGCTCACATGCATGCAGAAGCAATGAGGTGGATAGAGAAAGAGAGGAGGAATGCATTTGCTTGAGTGCGTGTTTGTTTGTTGAGCTGTAGAGCAGATGTCAGAGAATAGCCTTTCATCATCCTGGAGACTTACAGATGGAACATAAGCACACACAGAAAAAAACAGGCAAACAGAACTAGGACATACCGTAAAAATGTGATTGTTCCTTAAAGATCTTGTTCTTTTTACTTTATCTAGCCCTTAAAATGACTTTTGTTGCCCATAATGTATGGAAGTTAGCTTGATGAAAATATGTTTGCCCAAAATAAATTGTCGATCTAAAAAACACAACGCATATTTTTACGTTGCATGAAACGTGTAGGAAGAGAAAGGGGTGATATTTAAAACAAAGCTAAATTTAAATTCAGAGTAATAACAGGAAAGGTCAAGACAGAATACAGCAGCCGGCACGATATCTGACCATGAAGAATGCATGTGCTATAATAAAAAGCTTCGATGAGCTACATCATCAAAAATGACCTGAAATCCATGATGGATTACCAAGTGTTCCATTATACTTCAGATTCTATCTGTAAAATAAAATACCAGCTGCCAACAAACCCTCATGACCCTCTAGGGAAGAAACAATGTGTCATCCAAGGAATGACTCATGGAGATCAGCAAAGCGTTTCCATTCTCTTATAATGGCTCTACAAGGTCTCTTGACCTTTCAGCAAAAGAGCAGGAGAGGTCCTGGGGTCCTATTTTCTCTGTTGCTTTCACCACAACCACTGCTGTGCTTTATTACAGTAGATTGTTCCTCTCCAGAAAAGCTACAGGCATGCAGAACCCTACAGATTTTAGATGTATGACATTTCCAAACATCTCATTTCTCTCCTATCTGCTAATTAAATCCACTTTGACAGCCAAGCTCAGACATTGCTGATGCAGTCAGCTGCAGGTTCTAAGCGGCTTAAAACAGATTTGAAGATGCCATGGGGACTCAAATTAGGTTCCCTGACCTAACTGAGAACCAGTGGAGACCATCACTCAAAAGAACAAATTAGGTCATCTACTGCATTACACATTACCATTTGTTGTAAGAGCATATCTGCAAGTCTAAAGCTCTTTGAAGCTGATATGAGTTTGCCCTTCATCTATGATATTAGCACAGAAAAATCAGCTACATTAATGAGTAACCAACAGTAATTAATGCTGGACAGCTTTGATGTACTAGGATGGATCATCCACTAATTGCATCTTATCAAACAAATTATATCAATAGTGCACAGTGGATATTGTAAATAAACCCGTTGAAAGGAAATGAGTAAGAGAGAAACAGATCAAAATAAAGAGAGTTAAAAACGAGGGAGAGAGAGCGGTACAGACATGAAGTGGAGACAGATCCTTTTTGGGAGGGCATGTCTTGGTCAAGAAGTGCAAGCTCTCTTATCCTCATATTCAAGGAATGCCTGTCATTAGCAGACTGTATACAGCCAAGTGTGCTCATTATGAGACGCTATAGCTGGCTTGTATGCTATAGTTTTTAAATCAGCAATTACATTTACTCGCAGTTTGTTTATCCTTCAATAGTCCGAGCAGATCAGTGGCCTTTGATAGCTCAATGGAAATTAAAACACTTTAATTAAACACTTATTGCAGCTTTATAATTTATAAAGCTTTTTAAAGACTGCCATACATAATGTTTTAGGTTAAAACAAAGACAAACAAAGACAGAGTGGCAGAAGTTATGGATTGCAGCTTTAAATTAACTTCTACCTGTCGTCTACCTTAAATAATAGATAAGTTGACATCAGAATTAAACTACCTTTACAACCAGATTACAAATATCTTGCATACACTGTATATTTGCTTAGCTGTGTCTGTGCTGTAGAAGTTTCTCCTGCCACTCTTATAAAGAGAAGTCGAGGTATTGAAGAGAAATGAGCAGGAGTCTAATCCGTTTACTTTGAAGGGCTACTTTTGATTCTAGGCTTTTATTAAGCAGTAGGAGAGGAAAGCGTTCTTGGCATATTTTTACATATGTTGGAAAGGCGTTCTCATCAATTATGCACCGGTGTCTGTTGATATGCCTTCTTTAGATAGCTGACTCACCACTGACAAGACTCACAGCTTCTGTTGATGCTAAATGCTGCTTATTGCAAGCACATACATTTTTATAGAGCCTGTATGTAATCTATTAAAAAGACGTGACATCTGGAAACATGAAGAAAACTATTTTTATATTTAAATTAGACTAGATTTAAGAATGCTTTTGAGTTTTAATACAAATCACTGGATTGTGGATTAACTTTAACAGCATTTATAAGGCAGAACTTGTTGCTATTCCTAAAAAAAGCCTTAGCTATATCTACTTTGGGTATAAATGTTATGTGATTACATTTTAATATAGATTCTTTTGTGATGTGCATTTTCTTTTATTCCAAAGCGACTTACAAGGCGAGGAGAACAAAGACGTGATTTACGATTTAAAGACGGTGTTTCGGTAAAATTGTATGTTTTGATCGCTGCATCTCTCTGTCAAGAGTCGCTCATTCGCCGCGGGCTGATGAAGAAACACACGGACCGCCGGGGCAGCGCTGTTCCGCGGCTATGTTAAGGACAAGACGTCCTCTTATGGACTCGCGATTTGGGCGCACGCTGTGTTGTACCAAAAAAGCACGTGTCACAGGACCACAACAAATGTGTTTCTTCACCTACGCCGGATGACCAGGTTCAGAAAAGTACAAGCGCTGCGGGAATATAAACAGCACGAACGGTGATATTTAGTTCAAATACAAGTTGCGTAACATGCTGGTTTTAATGCCACTGGCATCCTGCGTTCAGCTGTTTATGACTCATTCCTGTCTAGTCAACATCTCATTTTTACATCTAGCGCGCAGCATCATGTCTTGAAAGGCCATTTTCGGTTAGTGTGTGCACTAGTTAGTGTGTTAATACTCTGTTAATAATTATTAATGTTGACTTTGTACTTTACATTATATTAACGTTGTGTGAATGTTTTAATACAGCAGTGAGACACAATGCACTTAGAGCCTAACCCACACTATAGCTTTCGGCTCGGATTCTGCTGTAGTGGTCGGGTTTATGAAGCAACAAAAAACCAAGACTGTAACCAAGGCAATGTTTGCTTCAGTTGGCGACACTCGTCATGTATGAGTGTGTATTTACGACACGGCTTAACATATTAAAGGTCGTGTTGGTAGGCTTACATTTAAAATGTTCTCAGTCGCTGTGCAACATTTTGAAATGCAGAAAACAGCTTAGCGGAACACCTGAGGTGCCAAACACTAATGTTGAGACAAATACACGAAACAGACTTTCTAACTGAGAGCCACTACAGCGCTTTGATTACGGAAATTAGGCCAATCAGAGTGAGATAGAATCAGACTAAACTGAAGTGCGTCACAGAAACACGCAAACTATGGGTGGTGCAATGAAAGACAATCTAATTTTAAAAATGTGATTTTTTTTTGTCTGATTTACATCGACAACTTGTTAATATTGTGCTTACTAACAAAATTAACTATTTAAAAAAAATAAAAATAAAAGTGTTTCTCTGACAATGCAGTGAGTTTGTGACTTTTTTGTGATTTTGTCTGCCACATAGAGATCATTTATACAGTTTTCTATATTCCAGCAAATGCATTTACAATAAAAGTCTAGGGAGCAAATGTATAATTGGCGCCTGTCATTTTTTTATAAATGCATTTCTGTCTATTTTTCTTTTTACAAACTTGAGGTGTACAGGTTGAAAAAGTATAGTGGGTGTGTTAAAATCCACAAATCCACAGGTGTTGTTTATAATGCAGATGCGGCTGATAAAACAGATGCTGTAAATAATGCAGATGTTGTTGAAAAACCTTAACATGCATTAACTCCATTTTAAAACAAAATTAGCATCACATAGGACTTAGCAGTGTTATTAGCAATTGTCAATTATATCTTTCTAGAGATGTAACTAGTTAGCTGACACAGCAAGTTACCAAGATCCTTCTTGTAAACAACAACTACTTCAACTAATATTAAAATTGCCCATCATTCATGCCCATCACTATTTATCACACAAATATTTTCTAACACATGGTACATTTGATGGTCATGTAATGTAAAATTAAACATAACAGCAATAAATGTCTCAGTAGAGTCATATTCTTTTACACTCTCTCTATACACCAACCTCCACAATCACCATGTGGCATCTGGGCGTTATTATGACTTAGTGGAGCAGAGCGGGTTGGAGCGCTCCTCAGTTCCACATAATCATGATGGATGCACTTGGGCAATGCACCCAATAACTCCTTTCTCCCATCAGAACATATTCCCTTAATCACATCAGACAGCAGGATGCTCAAACCAGTCACGCCTAATAACAGTCTAGAAAAAGATGATGCCATGTTGCCTTTCCATCCTCTATGAGTGTCAGTCAGATGGCCGAGCATCTTGGCTGAGATTTCTGCATGCATTATACTTCAGCTTGGAGACAGAGGCTCTTATTGGAGCCATCAGGGCAGTAGGTCACAGTCCATTGGCAGGTTTGAAAGAACACTTTATATTGATTAAAATGGATCCCCATAGCTGCCCTTGTCTCGAATACAACCAGCATCTGAAGCTCAGACATCCTGGATTATTGATTAGATCTTTATGATCGTTATCGGAGTTCATTTCAATTAACCTTCAAAATCCGCAAACAGAAGATGTAAGCAGGGTGCTGACATATTATGGGATGTGGGCATATTCAGACAGAAAAGTGAAAGGTAAAATAAGCAGTATCATTCTGAGCTCAGGATTACGTCTGCCAAAGATCAGAAGCTTGGTAGATAAATGGATATCTGATAGCCGGGATAAGCATGCAGAGAAAAATAAATCTGGTAGAAGACCAAAAGTAATTTATTAATTTGATACCCACGCTGTCTGCTGACCCATTTTTGGAATACAGTTTACCCATGACTCTGTGGAACATAAAAGGAAGAATTTTCTGGGACACTTTTATTTCATATAATGAAAATTAATGAGGACTTCTGTAAAGCTTCAAAAAGAGAAGAAATGCATAAAAGTATCATAAACATGGTACGTATGGTTCATATGTTAAATTCTAAGTTTTCTGAAGACACATGATAGTGTTGTTGGAAAACACACTGAAAATCATTATTCACTGAAAATCTTGACACCTGCCCTAGATTTTCTTGGCATGTTCACGAGAGAAGTAGAGATGGTTGATTGCAGCAATAAGCCAGCAAGAATCCATCTTTAAAGTGAATTTAGATACAGAGCGGAGTGCCTAAAACCTGCTTAGCTTTTCTAAACTCACTATATATAAATCATGATTATGGGGGGCTTAATGCTTTTATAAAATGGTTAATCCATGTACCTGGCAAGGTTTCCTAAAATAAACAGCAACAAAACTGTAACAGTATTCAAAACAAATGTTATTCCTTCGCCAACAATATAGTTCTTCAGAAACAAAGTGATGTAATGAGGTCACAGGTGTATGTTTACAATGGCTTCAAACGTGACTCAACCAATCACAAACAAGACCCAGAACTATCCATTTTATATATGTTTGTTGTAACAGACAGCACTGTGCATAGTACAGTATTTTTAATCATTCAATCTCACCAGTGCATTTTTTTTTCCTGTATTGTAGCAGAACATTACAGAGCAGTTTTTGAGAAAACCAGCATTGAAAAGCAGAATCAGACGTTTTTACATTTTACAAAAACTTTCTTTTATAGTCTTATTGTGCAACAATAAGTCAGTAAGTGGTGTTATGACCTTGGTGTTTTTACAACTCAAAATCAACATCTTGATTTGTAGTTGTAGGAGATCTTTCTTTCTGTAAGAACATTGCTTCGTATTTAGGGATGATTGTATGCCTTTAATTTGTAATTATTTCTTGATGTTTATAAACCCCGATTGTACAATATAATATTCCATTGTAGTGCTGATGGGCTTGTCTGACTCATGATTTTTAATGAAGCTCAAATCCCCCAGGACCGTCACTTTCACAACCCCAACACTACAGCACCAATTAACTGGAGCAAACTGTGATTATATAAAGAGATTTGGCAGCATGACCTTTGTCACACTTCAGGTCACCATTGGAAACAGGAAGAGAGAGAGAGAGAGAGAGAGAGAGAGAGAGAGAGAATGTAACCAAAACCACATGCAGACCCATTGACAGATAATAACAACTAACAGTGATTAGAAGCTAGATATGTATCAAAGAATTATTAGCTGAGATGGATAGATCACCATTTGGCCATTTCACACACCTCTTTTCTGTGACATTAAACGTTTTGTTTACAGAGAATGTTTTCATTTAAAATCATGTTCAAGTTGAGAAAAGACGACTCGAGACAAAATTGCACTTAAAACTGGGCACATTTTACTGTAAAACAGATTAGGAAACATTTCCAGTGTTGATTGCTGTGAGAAGGTTGTACAAGGAAAA
>JAZGTK010011667.1:0-15430 GCA_036877625.1 Ambastaia sidthimunki | reverse complement strand
GCATACTCGGCCCACCCTAGGAACTGGTTCCAAGAGTTCTGGTGGTCATGGCAGAAGGTTCGTAGGAATCGACTGATCTCTTGAATCTTCCTCTCCGTTTGACCATTAGATTGAGGATGGTACCCAAAAAACAAACTTACGGTCACACCTAGGAGTGAGAAGAACGCCTTCCAGACCCGGGAAATAAATTGAGGTCCTCTGTCTGATACTATATCTTCTGCAATGCCATAGTACCTGAACACCTGGCTGAACAGGATTTCTGCAGTTTGGAGAGCCGTAGGTAGGCCAGGAAAAGGGATAAGTCTGTAGGCCTTCGAGAACCGGTCAACCACCACAAGGATAACTGTGTTATTGTTAGAAATAGGTAGATCAGTTATGACGTCCACTCCTAGATGTGACCAGGGTCGATTTGGAATGGGGAGAGGAAGGAGTTTACCAGCAGGTAAGTGTTTACATCCATTTACTCCTTACATCCATGTATGAACCTTCTTACCTCCCTAGCCATATTTGGCCACCAGAAGCGATCTTGTAGCAACAAGAGAGTTCTGCTGGCCCCTGGGTGGCCAGTGCCCAAGGAGGTGTGCGCTGAGTGAATAAGTGGAATGCGTTCTGGGTACATACTGAAGATGTGGAGGACAGCCCGGCGGAGTGGCAGGAGGGTTATCGGAGGCAACTGGAGGAGAGGTCCATTGTATGGCACAGGAGATGAGTTCAGTGGGAATTATCCTCTCTGGGACTTTCGGTGCTTCATCTGGTGCATAGATACGGGATAGAGCATCGGCCTTTCCATTCTTGAATCCGGGACGATAGGAGATCTTAAAATTGAATCTAGTGAAAAACAGAGCCCATCTGGCCTGTCATGGGTTCAGACGGTTAGCATCTCGGAGGTATTGCAGATTTTTATGATCGGTTAGAACCAGGAAAGGATGAGCTGCCCCCTCCAACCAGTGCCTCCATTTTTCTAAGGCCAGTTTTATGGCAAGAAGTTCTCTGTTGCCTTTGTCGTAGTTCTTTTATGCCGGGCTGAGCTTCCTTGAGAAGAAGGCACATCGGTGGAGTTTGAGTGGTGTCCCCTGCTGCTGAGATAAGATGGCACCAACTCCAGTAGTGAAGGCGTCCACCTCAACAATAAAAGGGAGTTCTGGATTTGGATGTATGAGGAGAGGAGCAGATGTAAAGGCTTTCTTGAGGTTAGAATATGCTTTTGTGGCTTCAGGGTTCCAGGCTAGAGACTTTGGCTTGCCACGAAGTAGATTAGTTAGAGGACTGGAGACAGAACTGTAATTAGCTATAAAATGACAGTAGAAGTTTGAAAACCCCGGAAATCATTGGAGCTCTTTAACTGTAGTGGGTCTGGGCCAGGAGGTAATAGCTTCCACCTTCCCCTTGTCCATGTGGATACCATCCTTGTTGACAATGTACCCTAAGAATTGAACAGAGGATTGGTGGAATTAACACTTTTCAACCTTTAGATATAATTGGTACTTTCTTAACTGTTGTAGGACCTCCACAACATGGTGGCGATGTTCTGCCAAGCTCCGGGAGTATATCATCAATATACACAATTACAAAACAATAGAGAAACTCCTGGAGCACTTCATGCATGAAGTCTTGAAAGATGGAAAGGGCGTTGACGAGACCATAGGGCATCACTTTGTATTCATAATGGCCAGTGGGTGTTATGAATGCTGTCTTTCATTCGTCTCCCTCATGAATGCAAATCAGATTATAAGCGCTGCGGAGGTCCAGTTGGTGAATATAGAGGCATCATGGAGCTGTTCTAAGGCAGCGGGGACAAGAGGAAGGGGATATCTAAATTTAACAGTTATCTTGTTTAGAGCTCTATAATCTATACAGGGTCTAAGGCCTCCATCCTTCTTAGCCACGAAGAAGAAGCTTGAGGCAGCAGGGGATGTTGAGGGAACAATATAACCTTGTTGGGGAGCTTCCTGGATATATTCTTCCATGGCCTTCTGCTCAGGAAGTGATAAGGGGTAAATCTTGCCACAGGGCACTGGCTCACCCGGTATGAGATCGATGGCACAGTCCCATGGTCTATGAGGTGGTAATTGGGCAGCTTTCTTAGGACAGAAGACGTTGAGGAAATTCTGATAGCAATCTGGAATATTTTCAGGTGACTGCATTGAGGGGCTTTCTATTGATGTAGTGTAGACGGGATATAGATCTCGAGTGTGAATAACAGGACTAGGAAGTACAGGAAAGCATTTATTAAAACACTTCACCTTTACCCCATTTTAGCACTTCACCTGTCTTCCATGATAGTACTGGGTCATGCTGCACCAACCATGGGCGTCCTAACACTAAATCAACAGTGGAGCCCTCCAGAACCAGAAGATGAAGAGTTTCTTTGTGTAACAGACCGATATTGAGCTCCATGGGTCCAACACACAGACTTACATGTTTTCTGCACAGAGGCTTCACAGTTATGGACTGGACTTTGTAAGTGGTTTCTGTGGCAGTGGACGGGAGGCGGAGCTGGCGGGCGAGGCTACCGGAGATGAAGTTCCCCGATGACCCCGAGTCGAGAAGAACTGTAACAGGCACAGACACATTACGGGTAGCAAGGATAGCAGTGGTAGTAAGAGGTTTCATTCTAGGAGGAGTAGGTTGGATCGCACTCACCACTGAACGAGGAGGACGTATAGGGCACCTTTGAATGTGATGTTCGTCTGATCCACAGTAGAGGCATAATCCTAGTGATAACCTGCGTCTTCTCTCCACTGGTGTCAAGCGGGTGGTACCTAGTTGCATGGGTTCTGGCGCTGATTCTGGAGGGCTATGGAGGTTATGGTTGCGTTGGGGAGGAGTGACAATGGCTGATTGAGTGGTAGGAGTGCAAGATTGCATTTTATGGGAACAGCGAATAGCGAGTTGAATAAATCGTTCCAGTCCAAACGAGTCATCATATGCAGCCAGATGCAGTCTGAGCTTGGGATCCAAACCTTGTCGATAGGCAATTATTAGGGATTGCTCATTCCATCCACTAGCAGCGGCTAGAGTATGAAATTTTAGAGAATATTGAGTTATAGACATGTTTCCTTGTCTCAAATGATATAATTGCTCACCAACAGATGAATCGCCAACTGGTATTCCAAAGACCTTTTTAAAATGAGAGATAAACTGGTCAAAAGACTGCATGACTGGGTCTTTCTGGTTGTAAATGGTTTCTGCCCACTGGAGTGCCAGTCCTGTTAGAGAGTTAACAACAAAAGAGATTTTTGCATTATCAGTGGAGAATAGTTGTGAATACCTGTCTATAGACAATTGACATTGTAGTAGGAAGCCATTGCACTCCTCCGCCACGCCAGAGAAGGGCGCTTGATGGACCATGGGACTGGTGATGATGGTAGGTGAAGGAGAAGTGATCGCAGGAAGTGCAGTTGTTGTGTTGTCTGCTGGATAAGCCTGTTGAATAGCAGTGGTTAATGCTTTGATTAAATCCTCCGCCATTTTCTGTATCTTCAGTCCGATCTTCTGTAACAATACTCGGACACTGGAAGTAAGTGAAGTTAACAGATTTATTGAATTCACAGGAGCTCAACAACAGGAGTATGACTATGGTGAGTAAAGTTATTTTAAATAATAGATCACAGCAGACTTGTAAATAGTGGTTTTCCCCTTTCAGGTTTCAGGCACACGGGAGGAACAGGAACCAGGAAGCACTTGAGCAGGCTGGAGAGAGCACCTGGACACAGCTAGGAGGAACAGGATACAGGAGGTAAGTAAGCGGGTAAGTATTTCCAAATGGATAGCGTGAGGAGAGAAGGGAGTCTGTACAACACAGAGCATTAGCGTGTGTGTTACTGAGATCGGATGGTGACTGAAACAAAAGGAGGTGCTTATAAAGGTGCTGTGATTAGTGAAAGAAAATGAGGAACAGGTGTGTGTGATTAATACTCAAAAGAGGCGGTGCGCTGTGTGTGATTGGGGGGCGAGCCTGAACGCTCCGTGACAATATGCCAGGAGCCTCTGAAAATATTTCAGTCAAACGCTTCTCTGTAAGCCGTGCCATCTTATTGACGAAGTCCAACTCTATCCCGAGAAAAGAGAGGCTCTGCTTTTTCCAGCTGACCCGAAACCCCAATTGGTTTAGGTATTTTAAGTCCCTGTCCCTTTGCCAGAAGGACCTTGAGCTCCACACCAAGGACTGCTGTGCTCTCTCCAACTGAGCTCTCCAACAGCTTGCAGCAGAACCTGGGTGGGTGCCTGGTGAACTGAACCACATAGCCAAATCGTACTGTCCTGATCAGCCAGCCCTGGCATATTGTCTCCTGTGAGGGGTGGGAAAGCAACATGAACCTGGGAATCCTGAGAGGCAAAGGCAGGGTGTAACTAGACATCTGGGGTGTCAGCTCCTTTGCATGACAATGGGGTGGGCCATTTTTTTGCGCAGGCCAGATGGAAAGACACCACACCTTGGGGCGAGCCTGAAGGCTGGAATACAGTCCCTGCCTTGCCTGGGTGAGGTCTGTACGCATAAGCAGCTCAGTCTTCTCCAGGCCCCCATCTCAGAACTGCTTCAAAGCCTTATGCCTCATTCAGAAATTTTGCTACTCGCCCATCGCGCCTCGTTGCTTTCTCACTGAAATTCCACTCCCTCAGTACTGGCTCAGTGGTGGTTGTCATGGCTTTCCGCTTGTTTACTTTCCACTGCAAAAGTGTCCAAGGGAAACAATTACGGCTGAATGTTATAAACATAGTTGTAATACCAGCTGTTGCATACACCACTAGTGCACATGGTTATCTTAGCTAAGGTCACTGACAATTCCCTTTTCTAACTTTAAAGTAAAACTACAAAATAATACCATAAATAGTACTACTTATATATCGCTTTTTTGTTTTCTAAGGTCTGCTGAGGCATATTTCAGTTTTTTTGAGGGTGGTATCATACAGCTCTGTCTGATTGGAGATGGCAATTATTCAGACATGACATGATATTGCTGCTAGGAGGAACTGAAAATTCTAGTGTTGTGGTGTTCAAGCGGCAACCCTCTGGGGAACGTTCTGCTGACATCACTTGTCAATCATCGTCTAAACGAGGCTTAGGAGGAACTGAACGTGCTTCAGGCATGCCCGAGTCTGAACATCTGTAAAATCAGGCTGATTCATAGGCAGGTCAAGGTCATGTGACATGGCACTGTGGGCCACAAAGCCTTTAAAAGGTGTCTGTCATCGGGGTCTGAAGTAATGACAATTAACAATGACAATTTATTTATATAGCACAATTAATTACAACTTCCGTTGACCAATGTGCTTTCCAGCAAGTCATCAAAAACAGAAAAACACTCAAGAAACAAACAGAAAAGTTATAAAAGCATACAAATATCCCATCAGCCAAACGCTTCAGAAAATAAAAATGTTTTTAGCCTGGTCTTAAAAATATTGAGAGAAGAAGCTTGTCTAATAGATAGTGGCAAGGCGTTCCAAAGCCTGGGGTAGAGAACAAAGATGTTTCAAACACACACCCTTACCCTAACACTCAGTGATGAAAGGAAGGAGAGAAAACAGGAGAATATGCACCAGAGAGCGGGACCATCACAGTCAGAACCAGAGGGATTATCCACTCCCGAATCGGATCGA
This sequence comes from Ambastaia sidthimunki, assembly GCA_036877625.1. Taxonomy (NCBI): domain Eukaryota; kingdom Metazoa; phylum Chordata; class Actinopteri; order Cypriniformes; family Botiidae; genus Ambastaia; species Ambastaia sidthimunki. The sequence continues at coordinate 9,829 of JAZGTK010011667.1, read as the reverse complement.
GGGAGCGCCGGCAAACAACACGACCTCCAAAAACTCCATCTGAGCAAAGACCAGACAAGACAGGAAGCTCTCTGTGTTTCAGCAGCGCAAGCCTTAGCTTAACAGCTGTGCCACCCCGTTTTCCCCGGCGTCGCCTCCGCCTCCAGGCCATTATAGAACATGGCCAGCAGTGTAAATATCCAGATATGGACGATAGTATAGGAGGAGGAATATAATGAGAGCCATTTCGCAATTAATATGGCAGCACATTTGCAGAAACTTGCAGATTTAAAAGGGATGCCCGATCATAAGTAGATACCAGTGAGGCACAACGCAGTGGCTGGCAGATAAGGCAGATTAAAACAAACAAACAACACATAGAGCGACAGACGACAGGCCATACACATCGATGCCATCTTAGTGATCAGAGATTTGCCACGTAAGTCTAAAGGAAGGCCGTACAGGCAAGAATGAGATGTGGCAAAATGACGTATTGTTAACGTCAGTGTCTCGTTCCTATCTCAGATTTCCAGGTTACATATGTAACCTGAGACATTCCCTTTTTAGGGAACTGTGTCTGGCTTGACACTATGGGGAACGTTAATGCCCACTACTCCAGAGTGAGGGAAGGCCTGCCCTTAGATGCTGTGAAACACTGGCACAAATAACATCAGGAGCAGACTTAGACTTGTCAACCCAAGAGGACCCGAGCACCTCGAGTTGAATTCAAGTCTAAACTGTAAAATCTAATGAATGTGTACAGCAGCCTACAGCAGCACAAACATCATTTGGAGATGCTCCCCTAAACAGAGACTTAGATGATGCTACACCCCTGGTAGTAGAATGGGCTCAAGTTACAGAACTTGTAGGCCAGGGTAATTGTGCGCTGTAGGACAGCGCTTGTGATGCCGACAAACCAGACAGTCCAAACAGGGGTGTTACAGTTTAGCAGTGTTCTTACTGACTGAGCACTGGTTTCCCAAATACTGTCTGTGCTTTTACTTCAGTTTTCTCTTTTTTTTCCTAATTTTTTCAAGTTTTTTACTGTTATTTTAACTTATGTCTTTTGCTTTTATTATGATTTTATGATCATTGACATGTATTTATTTGTATATCTAGGTAGATGTTTTGTAAGTCACTTTAATGTAAATCACTTTGAAATACCACTCTGTATGAAATGTGCTATATAATTAAACTTGCCTAATCATAATTGTTTTAAACTTAAACTTCTGAAACTGTTCTGCACCTTCAGGAAGCATTTTCCAAGCCAATATAAAGTTTGCCTTAACTAGTTTTGATTGCATTTCAGGCTTTTTGAAAAAAAAAGTTTTTATTATAATGCATTTGCATTATATGCATTTTTATGATTCATGTTTGTAATTTTGTTTAATCACAATATATTTGGAATGAAATAAGCTCCATACTAAATAATTAGTGCTGATGTGTCACAACACTGCACAAATTGAATTTAAATTGAAATTTAAATTGAAGCAAAAAGGTATTTGAGTACTGTGTACCTAATGTCTAATAACAGAATGATCACTAAACAACATAAATTTAAACAATGGAAACATAAAACAATAACACTTTATCATACTGTGTCTTTATTACACATTACATGTACTTACTATAGTAATAACAGTTTATAATTACATGCAGTTAATTACATGCATAATTACATGCAGTTAACCCTATACCAATCCCTAACCTTGTAGTAAGTGTATATTGTTAATAATAATAAGTGTAAGTGTTAATTAATATTACTCAGCTTTGATTACACTGTAAGAAAAAAACCTTGGAATATAACCTATAAAATATTATATCTATATATATATATATATATATATGAGTAGATGGCAACCATGTTTGTATCATCAGAGAAGTGTAAAGCCCCTTTTATACCAAATATGACTACTTATTGTAAAAAGTCACCCATTGAACTATTCACACTGGGCACAATCATTTGTCTTCTGAGGATTTTTATTACTTATTGTCCATAGATAAAACATGCCATCCAGAAACAGCTATTTCCAAAAATGGCAAGATGGTGGCAGAAACACAAAAAGTCTCCTTGGCACTGTATCACTACTTTGTTCCGCTAACCTTAGAAGCTCGCCATAGTGAAAGTGCTGCATAGTGAAAGTGCTGCAGAGTTCTTTTGGTGAATTTTGTTTATTTCAGTTAAACACAATTTTACAATTAGTTAAACTGAAACAACATGGACTACTGACTTTGAGAGAAGCATATACATTAATTAGCAACCTCAGAGCACACGGTAGGTCTGTCTTTATAGGTTTATAAGTCATCCAAGTTTACAAGGTAAACGGATGACTTAACTAAATTTTTGTTTTTGCAGAAATAGCGTTTTGTAAGTATTTCTTTGTAATGAAATGAAAAAAAAACTGGGATATAATTTGCTTAAGCTTTACACTACTGCTACATTACAGTTAGTGTTTAAGCCGAAAAGACTAGTATTTTATATCATGCAGCACATATACTGTTCTTAAACTAAACAATAAACACATCATAAACACAAAACTTTCAACACAATATGAAAAGTCATTAATAGTCACCACAAACTGCACAACATCTCCGGGTCTGTGTTTTAGAGACTTGAAGGCAGCAAGGCAGGTCACAACAACAATCTGATATTCTACATGTCCTGTAATCATTGATCCTCTGATCTCCTGATAGAGTGGTACATGAAGGTCGATGCCTGTGACCTTATTCTGCAAAGGCCTATCAAAGGAGAAAGTTTTTATACTTAAGTTAAAAATACAGAACAAAATGGACACAAAAATGGGCATCCCTTATGTTTTTAGATACTATAGGGATTCCACCGTGGTATTCCCATAGAATAGTAATGCATTTAAACATAAATAAATGTGTTTGCTGTTTAATTGTATGGAAATGCAGACTAAGGGTTTAAATTTATATTTTTGCCCTTTTTTATTTAACGACTGTTATATACCATTGTACCGTTAAGCTATAATTTAGCTTTAAATGTCTTTAAAAATATACATTTTGATCATATATTGACATTAATTATGTTTAAGAAAGATTAGCATTTTTACAGCAGCATTGTGTTTCAAAGCCATATTACCTGTTAGTAATAATTCCACCAGGCATTGTTGAACGTGGTACACTAACTGCGACAGTAACAAGTTTGACTTTGAAATCAGGAACTGAACCTCATATGACGTCAAGTCACGAGACCATTAGTTGTGTTTCCGTTTGATTTCTTGGCAGTTGTTTAGGTAGTTAAATTCGCCGAAACAAAACATTTTATTGTTTTACACCATGGTAAAATGAAACGACAACATCATCGACAAGCTATACAATGGTCGCTGAAATACTATTTAAAATGTCAAATATGATACAGTTACATTTATTCATTTGACAGACGCTTTTATCCAGAGCGACTTACACTGAATTCAATGTATACATTTTATCAGTACTTGTATTCCCTGGGATCGAACCCACAACCTTTGCGCTGCTAACGCAATGCTCTACAAGTTGAGCTACAGGAACACAGATACATTGAGTACATCTTCCGTTCATTCCATATTCGTTTAAATAAAAAAACGGAAAAGAAAAAAACGAATTGTTTATTATTTGTTTTCCTTAACAAAACTTAAAATTATTGTTAATTTTTTTCTATATATTCTCATACTTTTAAAAAACCGTTTTGAAATTGTAAAAAGAAAATCTTTAAAAATAGGCCATAAGGTGAACCCGTTTTTCGTTTCATCTTGTTCCGACCTCTGTCATCTACGTACCGTTTACTTCATAAAATAAACACGTTCATACTGAATTCGAAAGTAAAAGTTCTCCTTTTGTAATCCCGCAATTTTTTTATAATCGATGTTTTAATAGAGGACTATTTCGCTTTGAGCGTAATAAGAAAAAAGTAAAACGGCCGTCACGTGATCGTTTTTGACCAATGCGGTGGCCGCATTTAGTAAACAGAAATCCACTATGGCGGCCTATATGGATTCGGAGAGTAGCAGCGACAGTGAAGAAAACACTCCGAAAGTCCTATATACGTGAGCAAAAGGATTATAGACTAGGCACTATGCATGTCATGCCCATAACGAATCAAGAGGCAAATAGACAATCAAGTGAACTCAGAAAAAATGCCGTTATTTGTTTCCATAACTGAGCATAACCTGTATTTTTCCACAGGTAGTGGCTATAACCCATGTGTGTCATGTGTACTCACCATAATTGTGTAGTTGTACGTACCCTGATCAGTTCTCTTACAGCATATAGAACTGTGTTTTTAAAAATTTCGTGTAGTGTTGGTATTTCAGCACAGATTACGGTCGTGGATGCTTGTATATTATGCTATATTGAGTCGTTACTGGCTATATTGGCCATTGCCCCGTGTGGTGGGTGTAAATATCTCTCTCTCTATCTATCTATCTATCTATCTATCTATTGGACTAGCAGTTGTCTTGCTTATCTAAATTACCTTAAGTATCTTTGGAAGAAATTATCTGATAAATTACTGCAATGTAATGAATGAATGTGAATAAAATATTCATATGCAGATACTTTTGTTTTTAGGTTTATTATTACCACTTCTGAACCTTAGGAGCACTTGTGAAACTATCACCTTTATGAACATGACGAACGAATAGAATAGCTCTTTATTGTCATTGTCACAGGTACAACGAAATGTAAAGTGTACTCCAGTCAGTGCAACATTCATTACAAAAGGGATTACAACATTCATTACAAGCGGGGTTACAAAAGGAGAACTTTTACTTTCAAACTCAGTACGAACGTGTTTATTTTATAAAGTAAACAGTACGTAGATGCCAGAGGTCGGAACGAGATTCATTTTCTAAACACATTTTGTCGGTTCACCTTATGGCCTAAAACTCTATTTTCAACTAGGAGCTCCGATTTCTCGTCAACATTTATAAAGGTTACCAGCAGGGGGAGCAAAGACGCTGTAAAGAAATTTAATGCACGTGATTTACACAGATTGTTAGTTAGAGCAACTTAAGCAGGACGCGCAGATATGATTATTAACATGGTTTATAATCATATGACTTACGAACATATGTAGGTGTCAGTTGATTCAGGTTTATGCTATTAGAGTAATAATCTTATAAACGACCTTTATAACTGTTTAATCCAATTTTATTTATATAGTATTTTTAGAATGTTAATTGCTTTAAAGCAGCTTTACACATAATACTGAGAGATATATAAAACATTAATTAGAAAAATTCTCAGATATCTTCAACACATAATACTGGGTATTTTTTTAAATTCTAAAGTGCAAGATGTATATTAAAAAGACAATTTATGGATACTATGTTTAGAGTTGACTGAAACTATGGAAACTAAAGACACATTTGAATAAAATGACGTGCATTAAAAATACCTGTCATTATGTGCAAAAAGCTCACATCTCTCTCAGTGGTCTATGTATTCGGACTGCCAACTAAAACAGTATTTACTTCTGAGACTATGCAACATGTAGTCAGTTAACAGGATAGGAATCATATTAAGACAGGATTTGCTGTTCCAGCTACATGGAGATGACACATAGAGAAATAACATCTTGTAGGACAAGTATATAAGAAATTTGCAATAACACCATAAAATACAGACGAGAATGAAAGAGAATAGGGAAAAAAAGAAATAAAACAGTAGAGGCTTTAGGACTGTAAATATATCGCTATTTTCGCTAGGATCAGTTTACAAAACCTAACTGTTAACGAGAAACTGTAGCTCCTGGTTGAAAATAGAGCTTTTTAAAATTTCCTTTTTACAATTTAGTTCTTAAAAAATAAGAATGGGAAACAAAATTTAGAAAATATATAGAAAAAAATCAATAAGAAAGTAACAAATAATTTATTTAAAATCTTGTTAAAAAATAAAAAATAAAAACAATTTGTTTATCCGTTGTCCACAATTTGATTTGAGAACAAATATGGATGAATAGAAGATACACGTATTAATTACAGAGGAGATAAAAACGTACAATTAAAGAGGAAAGACTGTTGGCAGGATTCCCACCTGAGCGAGGAGACCCCAATGAATGTCTAATCTGTCACCTTAACCACCAATCACAGCTACTCTTGCTAAAACGGCACCTAAACTACAATCAGTTTACTTTAATACCTTATTCTTACACTGTAAAAAATAAAATGTTGACTTAACTTAAAATTTCAATTTTAAAATTAAAATTTCAAGTTGTTCACTCAACTCAAAAGTCACATGTGTCTTTTTTGTTCAGCTAACAGTTGTTTTAGTAAAAAATACTTTCATATTCTATATATACTATTAAATATGTATATACTATTAAATATGTATATACTCCAATGTGTGAAAACTCCAATGTGTGAAAACTCCAATGTGTGAAAACCAATGAATAAAACTATAACTGCAGGCTTTAAGTTTTGTTTATTATCTTGAATGTTGAAAGAAATACAAACAAGGTCAAATAATACCAATACTTCCTAACAGAAAAAAATTAGTCAATAAAATAAATCCTGAAAAAAAAGATCAAAATAAATAAACTGAAATGAAGATTCACTTTTAACATGTAAATGTCACGGAAATCACACAACCAAATGCAGGTGCAAACAGTTTATTGACAAACAAAAAGAAAACAAAAAGTTAATCAAAAACAAAAGGGAAGACAAGGGAACCGGTCCAGGACAAAGACATTGGCAGAGCGGGAGAACCGGGAGGATGACGGGCAGGGCAGGGCAGGGCAGGGCAGGGCAGGGCAGGGCAGGGCAGGGCAGGGCAGGGCAGGGCAGGGCAGGATTGAGTGCTGAGCGGGAACAGACTGGAGGGAAAGCAGGAGATCCGGGTGGACAGTCGACGGTAGGCCAACGGGAAACAGCTTGGAACACGAACAGGGAATAACTGAAAACAGGCACAGACACAGAGAAAAACAAAATATAAACAAACGAACGGTCTGGGGCCCGTTTCAGAAAGGTGGTTAAGTGTTAACCCTGAATTATGGGCAACTCTAAGTTTTCGGTTTCAGAAACGGAGATAACTCAAGCCAGTAAGGTAAAGGGTAAGTCAAGGGTAAGTCAAGCCAGTTTCTGAAAAAGAGTTAACCTATACTCCGAGTCAGTGGTAACTTACTCTGTGAAGCTAACTTACCGTGGTAACTTACTCTGTGAAGCTAACCTGGTCGGGAGCAGCTTTTCTTCATTAAACCCGGAGTTTCTTTCAGTCTCCTCCCCTTTTTCCGCCAACCCCCAATCACAGATGGAGCCACGAGTATTTATGACATGTTTAATGTTCTGTTTAAATATTTCATTCATTCTTTCGGTACATTCATTCATTGTACATATTTCCGTCTTGCAGACTGTTTAAAAGTGAAAATGGCATATCCTTTCGTAGAGAATCCTGTAGACGAGGAGGCTGCATTAATTCGCAGAGAGTTTACGCCGATAGAGGATTTTGCGTCTCCGTGTGGATTTTTTTATTTGAGCGGTAGTTTTTCTAGTAAATTAATTATACCATATACAGATTGTAATGCGCCTTGTTGGCAGAGACAAATTACACTAATTCCAAGACAAAAGACACGCACTAAACAGCTACTGTAGTGGCGTAGATGGTAAGGCGTGTATCGCAGACGTTCTTCACACGGTTTACCCGAGTTCAAATCCTCTTTTAGCGGAGCTTTTTTCTTTTAGCGGAAAATTAAGGTCATAATCGAAAGAAAGTATCGGGTGTGGTTAGGGTAGGTGTAGGGATGGTTTGTATTGTCCGGAAAAGGTGGCATCTATTTAATAATTTGAATTTAAATTATCATTTGCACGCAATGTTATTATTGTATACGTTTTATAATGTAGTACAATACTGAGGTGCAGATAATTGCCACTATTTGCAACAAGTAGTATAAATAGCAGAAAATCCTGCATCTACCTAAAAAGTATTATAAATATTTAATTATATTTAAATATATATTTAAAGTAGTATAAATAGCATCTACCTTCTATTAATACTTAGTGTAAATAGCATTTTACACTGAAAACACTATTGTACACTGCAAATAGGCGCGGACTTTTGTTCCCCGGGTGCTGTTGTCATGGTGAATCGTAATATCTGCGCTCTATTCATAATGGCTTTTTATAGTCGTGGTGCACGCGGTTAACTCAGAGTCAACCTACTCAGAGTTGATTTAACCAATTCATTTCAGCTCATCTGAAACCGAAAACTCTGAGTTTCTAAACTCAGAGTAAGTCAACTCAGAGTTAAAGTTTAAACTCAGAGCTGGTTGAACCACCTTTCTGATATGGGCCCGGAGTCGACCACAGACCAAGACTGGACTGGGTGAGTAAACTAGCAAAACCAAAGCGATCTAACAATACGAGGAAACTATAGAGGGGAGATGACGAGAGGAAGGCAGGTGCAGAAGATTACGTGAAACTAGGGGAGTTGACAAGGTAACACAAAGCCCCCCTAGTAGACGAAGACAACAAAACACATGGCGAGCTGTCAAAACAAAACCATGTGCTCTGACAAAATAAAAACACGAGGAGTGACACAGACAACAAACCTGGGGTGGTCAGACCAAGGACCTGACAGTAAAGACTTTGATTCTATTCCTTAGAATGCTTACAACATTAAAACACCAATAAACATAAACTGTTTTTAGAACTGCAACTTTAAAACATAGCAGTTCAACACTGGATGGTCTGCCCACCTTTCAACAATGTAAGTGTCAACAATGTCAACATGTACCTTACAAAATACACTGCAATCAGCATAAAAATTTCAAACAAACAATAAACTAAAAAAAGTACAAATACAAATGAAATTCAAATAAAATAACATACAAATAGCACAATAAAAAAATCTGAAAATATAAAAAATAAACAGACAATCAACAACAAAACAAATTAAACAAAAATGACATTGTAAGACATTATATTCACATTTCAACAGCAAAGTTTGTAAAGGTAGGCTAAAATAAAATCAGAATCAATATGCTCAGAATGCCAAGATTTAGTACCCATTATTTCTCCTAAGGTTATGTGGCATGACGTTGTCAAGACTTTATATCTGCAGAAGAATTAGTGAAACATACTCACCAGACATTGTCTGAACAGTGCAGAATGATCTTCATGGAGAAACAAAGGGAGACCCTCCAGAACTGCTTGCTTTCTGTGATTCACAATATTTCAGGTCTGAAAAATGGGTACCAAATAAAAATAATTGATTAGGAAATGTCATGTGGTGTCACGTTGTGTGCCAAAGCACAGGACCTTCAAAGTCAGTCAAAGTGGAGTTTATTGTCATTTCAGCCATATATGACTTGAGCTCCAGCGTGTTACAGCGCGCATGCTCCAACCACCAAACCAACATGTGAGTTTGTGAACTTGCATGTGCATGTCCAGTCAACAGATCACATTAAGTTGGTTGGACAATTTTTGAACCAACTTATTTTCATTTATTAAATCAACCTTTTCTAGTTTTATTGTCCAGTTAACTAATAGATAATAGTTATTTAAACTTTTTGCAAGTTGTATTTTTACAGTGTATGGGCCTGTCAGTATTTAATAGATCTGGGGAGTATTCCAAAAAGCAGTTATGTCACTAAAGAGTAAATTGAGTCAAATTAAATAGATAACCTCAGTTTCTGGTTCCTGAAACTGAGGTACAGTGCATCCGGAAAGTATTCATAGCGCTTCACTTTTTCAACATTTTTTTATGTTACAGCCTTATTCCAAAATGGATTAAATTCATTTATTTCCTCATAATTCTACACACAATACCCCATAATGACAAGGTGAAAAAGATTTTTTGAAATTGTTGCAAATTTATTAAAAATAAAAAACCTGAAAAATCACATGTACATAAG
>JAZGTK010011666.1:0-15430 GCA_036877625.1 Ambastaia sidthimunki | reverse complement strand
CTGTATCACTTTTATTTGTTTCTGAGAAACATTAAGAAAGATATTTTGAAGTGCACTGACCATTTTATGGACACAACATCACAGAGACATTTCTCAAAGTATCTTCTGTTGTGTTCCACAGACGAAAAGTCACACAGGTTTGGAATGACACGACAGTGAGCAAATGATGATTTTTTTTTATTTTGGGGTGAACTCCCTTTAAAAGGCCTTATGTAACAAACCTTTAGCAAGCACCATAGATTCGTGTCTTACTAAGCACCACTAATTAACTATGACCCAGAACAGGATAACGCTTTGATTTTTATTCATAAAAAGGTTATTTTAATTGGTGGTATATGAGGTGAAGGCCCTTTGAATATATGAATACAGCACACCGCCCATCTGAGGACTGTTAAAGTCTTTGTGCCTTTGATCTTTCCTACTTCTAATCCAAAATGATTTTTCAAAATCAATGAACAATTTAGTCTTGTTGCAGAACACAAATGCGTAAAAACGGAAATTAAAATCTGATTAGAACAAGAAGTCCAGATGTGTCAGTTACAGAATTTGTTTGATTGGAGAGGAAATGATTGCATCCTTCAGAGAAAACAACCACCCCTTTCTATCTGCCTCTCGCTATCTCTCCATCTTTCAGGACGTAGAGTTTGCTATGAGGATAGGCATCGACATTCTGCGTGAACCTTCTAGCAGCCGACAGGATCTGATGTAGATCCCAAACTCCTCTAATCATTAATAGGCAACGAAAAACAAACAAATTGGTTACGTAATATATTGTGATATACAGTATATCAAATCTATTAATCTGTTTTGCACTTGTCATGGACAGGTCACAAGCTTTTTCCCTACAGATAAATAATCAGTCATTAGTCATAGCCTAAATTCTATGTATGGCTTCTGTCATAGATGAATGTTTACTGCTCTGTGCCAGTGACTTTTTAAAGATGGAATGGCCATTAGATTACCATGGAAACCTCTGCAGGGACTCAATGCCAAACATTTAAATGAACAGTCGTGTGTCTCGAGGCTTCGTTTAAGATGGATTTAAACTTCATAGAAGCTCATGTTGATGTTTAGTGTATTTAATACAAGCAACGAAGATCCATGTGCAACAGCGTATCATCATTGAAACAAATGAGTTTAAATAAATACCTTTTCTAAATGTGTACATTTTCTTAGAATCAGACTGTTGGTATTATTAAATATGTTCATAACTATGTTAGATTAATAGATTCTATTCAATTCTAGCTGATAAATGCCTCAACAGACCAACAGTCTGTTTTGCATTCTATGATTACTGAGTCTTTGTGGGCCTGACAAGCATGTTTGCTGTGCAAAGCTGTTGTACCGATTCGGATGCAATGTGACAATTTCACAGTAATGATGAACTTTCAGACAAATATTTGCCCTGTAGTTGACAGGGCCTCATCTAGCTTTTCTCACACACTGTAATCACCTCATTTATCTGGGTAAAGCCAAGCTGCAGCACGCCCCATAAATGACTTACAACACAATGAGCTAATGCTCAGAACGTAAGGGCCCCCAGAAAACACAAGACGAGACACGTAACCCATAACATTACGCAGAAAACACGAATAATATCTGGAAGTATTTCAACAGAATTTGATTGCACAACTGAATGCGTATTATTAACAGAAGAAATGGTCTCACGATTCTGTATCGGTATTGGAAGAACGATCAATAACAAATTGTTTCTTGATGCAAAACAGCCAAAACAGTGACACTAAATTGAAATGAGATAAAATGACAAATCAATCAAACTCTGAGTCAAGCTTGTTTGTCCAATACAAAAACTACAGCTTTATTTGAAAACCTAAATGTATATCTACCTGCACTGGCATACTGTATACTTTAAATACAACAATGAGCTCATACAGTTACACCCTATGACTTAAAAGTTTAATGAAACCAACAAATCAAGTACCATGAATCACAAACACATGACAGAAATTGGGAGAACTGCAAGAATGCATTTAAGAATTCAGTATCTAAACAACAACAGAAGGCCGCGTTTAAACAAAGCTTAATTCAAACTAATGCACCATTTTTGTCAGAAAAAAACATGGTAATCGAATATATCTGCTGCTTTTAATCAAATAAGCAATATACTATTTTCATGCGGCTGCAATTGATATCTCAAAACGTGCTTGCACGGCAGAGAGCAAAAAAGTGAAAATGAGAAAGAGCAAGAAATGCAGATAGCAAAAGAGACAGAAAGACAGAGAGGGAGCGAAACACAGAGCTGTTTTAGTGGGGCAGAGGAAGTAGCCATCTGGGTATAATGACACGCCTCCACTCTAACACAGAGGTGCAGGTAGTGCTGTGGCCTCTGAGGCCTCACTGTCTCCAGCAGTCACTACAAAGAAGGTTTTCACGATGTGGGCTGACACACCGGCCAGCTGGCCCGCTGCAGACTGACCTTATTACACAGACAGGACAAACTCACAGCTGCAGGGAAAAGTCTGAGGTGCCAAGCTTTAATTGGCAGAGCTTTGATTTAGTTGCCAGATCCTCACAATACAAAACTCTTTAACAGAACAAAACACTCACACCAAAGATCCTGCATAAGAGATAAGAATGTGTACATAATTACAAGGCATTTTGCCAAAATCATACTTTTTACAGTGTTGGAGCTCAATGGCATTGGAGGATCTTTAATGATTTAATGGCTGTGCCCAAAACCTACAGCAGCTGCCTTACTGAACTCGCTGCCCAGTCCCTCATTGACTAAACAGGCAGTGTTTTGTGTATAAATGTAACTCCTAGGAAACTGGTTTCAGACAGTCTTCCAAAGCACAATAACATCATTCCTAATGATCCAAAACAAATTACAAAGTAAGATTCAGAAACAACCAATGCAAATTCAGTGACTGCAATAGTTACTTCTCGCCAAAAATTGATTTAAATAAACAAATTAAAGCTGCAAAATGAAACCTTTGCCTCACCACTGCCATTTCTGTTTAAATAAAACTGCAGCGAACGACAAGTTTAAATTCTAAACAACTGCAGTTAGAACAAACTACATTTCCCACAAAATCTACAGCTCAAATTGTAAACGTCATGTATTTGCTCAACAACTGATTTTTGTTAATTTTAACCAAAAATACAAATGGTAGAAATGAGTTTAACAGAATTCTCGAATTTCATAGTCATATAATCTAAGACGCTTTAAAATCCAACCAGATTAAGCCGTCTTAGTAGGCAGGATGTTATGCAAACGTTGGATTTGGAAGTACATTGTTGCCTTCCTACCTCTGTATACTGCCTGTGAAGGCTATGAATCATCCCTTGAATGTTGATAAAGAAGCAGGTGTGAGTCCACACATGTCTAGGCAGGCACACTGAGGAGATGTGGGCTTGGACTGAACTAAAAGGCACATGCATTGTGCCGGGTTATTTTCTGAGTTAACTTTTGCCTGAGGCAGAAGCTGTTCAATCCATGCAGGAGAAGACACTTGCATACAGAAGAGCACGTTTATATTGACATCAGGTAATAGTATCTTCTCTTGAATGTAAGCCAGCTCCTCAGGATGGCATCCTTGTTTTGTTTTTGATTTATGATGCATGAAATCCTTCATCAAAATTAAGACAACACAACCAGCCTCAGGCCATGCCAACACATAAAATACAGTGATGATGTAAATGAAGATGAACATCAAAACAATTGCTGTCATCTTACAGGTATTTGGGCAAGAGTGCATGTATGTGGCTGAACTTGCAAAATCACTCATTCTTTGGGCTGAATTGCCTTAAAGTGCTCTACAGCAAATCTGTCTACAGCAAATCAATTTTTAATTAGATTGAGCTTCATGCAGTAACAGGATGTTTCAGACAGATGTCATTCTATGCTTTATACATACATTGTTTTTAAAGGAAATTTCTCCTGCCAGGTAAAGCTATGGCCTGACACCAAATATAAATTCATATATCTTAATAAGGTCAGGAAGCTAAATTATATAGTTTCTGTATTGTTTCAACAAATCCAGACCAAATCAAAATAGGAATTATATTTTTGTTAGCCCATGTCAATAAGCTTTGAAGCCATAAAGTTGCAAATGTACTCCTAAAAGTTGACATTTAATTTTCAGATTAAAGTTTTTGAAGTTACAGTCTTTCTCATTTGGGATAACGTACCAAAAATATAGAAGACTCATCATGCACTACACTGATTTTTATCCAATCAGATGATCTCTATGATGGCAATGTACCCTCCCCATCTATCCACTGGCAACCAACTAGCATCAAATTGTGGATCATGGATTTGACAGTACTAAAGCCTATTTTATATATTTTGCTTCTTTTAACAATAGGGAGGGGCCCTTCAATTTGACTTACCTAAACGGACAATAAGCCAACACAGAGAAAACTTTTTAAATCATTAAATGGTGACTTTAAAGTAAACATTCATGCCAATGTTTACTAAATCATTGCTGAAAAATTACTGGATAACCCACTTTCTGATGTGGGCAAAATGACTATGTAAACATGACAAAGTAGTGGTTTGACTGCACTCCAATGCATTTCTGTGAATCATTCTGACACAACCAAAACTAACCAATGACAGAGTTGATTCAAAGGCCTTTATTTTATTACTAGACCTACACCTGACGTGTGTCATTGTTGTTTTTGCATCCTCACCAAAAGGAATTACAAAACAGGTAATTGTTTTCAAACAGAAGTTTTGAACACTCCCATCTGCTAGTGGTCAACCAATCAGATTGTCCCGTACCAAATTTATGTCATAGCTAAACCAATGCAGCTGTGTCAGGTCGTTCAAGCTAACAAACTTTTTTTTCTACCAATAGTTTACTGTGTTTTAAGATGGGCAAGGAGAACTAATTTTTTTACTATTATTTAAAAGCTTTAAAACCGTTTTGAAATGAACATTTAATTTGAAGTATTTTCAAGTGCAGAAATAAAAAATCTGTTTTAAGTTAGATTTTCTAGACTTACACTGCTTAAGAAAAGCAGCCCTAAAAAAATGGCTAACACTGTCAGACACTGAGGATGTCTATAATCATTCGGGAAACACAGATATCAGATCTGTTCTTCCTCTTGGCAGGGTTATTTGTGAGTCATTAAAACAATGCCTGTGTTGTTGTCATAAAATTACCACTAAAAATGTTAGCTCTGGGAATGATTATAGTCTGACCAGTGAAAAACAACTTTAACCACAGGGGAAATTTCAAAAGACAACCTAATAAAAGACAGATATCATAGCCATGGAGAGACCGAGTGCATGTGTAGTCTTTGACTACAGAAGACTGGCACCACAAGAAAGAGCTAATTGGAAAGGTTTACCTGACCCCACAGGAAACCAGCTGCATGTTCGGATGCCATAACCATCTCCAAGAACTCCTCAAAGTGTGGATGTTGTTTTTACCTTCTGTAGCTGTTCCCCTGAAACTGTTGGCCTGAATCCCAGTAAAATATTCAGTAAATCCAACGAAGCATATTTTATGTAACATTTTTGCTTAGTGCCTCCAACTGCACACAATATTAAATGCTAAACGATAGGAGATCTGCTGCTCAGCTTTACCCTCTAAAATTAAATACAACTTTTCTTTATTACCTTATTAATTTATTACAGAAGTTTTCCAAAAAGGACAGACAGTGCGTCACATCAAAAGAAACGAGCACTCTGCAGCTCTTAGGTGTTCTTTATCAACACATAAAGAAAGTGTTCTTATCTCTTTTAAGTTCTTTGAAAGACATTTTGCTACTTTCATCTCATACATACAACATATTTCACTGTTGTTAATAGCAGAATAAAAACTCTTTTACAATAAAGTAACTTTAATAAAGAATATAATAACCATGCATTTCTAGTATGAAAAGTTATGCATGTTTTAATATGACTAAATATCACCTAATTTGTTTTTTTTCTACACAAAGATTAAGTTTAAAGATTAAGGACTATAAGAATATGATTTCTGCACTCAATTTTTCTAAGATTTGTAGAAATAAATACACCTGTTTTTATTCAGTTCTGTTTTAAGGCATTTTTTAAATAGCACAACTTTTGCAGTTGTAAAGTACATTTACAATTCTAACAGATGCTATCTTACCAAAAGCTGCCTTAACATTAATCATATTTTGTTGAACATGTGCCCTGACCCTCATAAGGTGTTTGATTCTGGCAGGGTACATGTTATAACGAAACCAAGACCAGATGCTACGGCCTTATTAGTAAGCAATGAGAACAAACTATAAAGGGCAGATTAGAGCAAAATATTATTTCTTGCATTAATCTTTCCTGTTAAAACATAAAACACATTTAGCTCATGTCACTCATCAAGACCATGGTAAACGCAGAATAGAAATCTATCAATGATACGTGTTTGATATAAACCTTTGAGGATATAATCAAAGGATGTGACTTCCATATTATGGTTTCATCTCAAATCCAACCCAGGCAGCTGCCTAAAGATGGTGTAAACACAGGAAGTGCACATTTGCACAAAGGCCATTTCTCTCAATGTACAGCAAGTGAGACGGGGCTCAGAATCAGAATGAACAGCCTTATGGCTAGAACTGTTTTGGCTGACACACTGAGAAATCAAAGCTTGGCATGGTTTTGTTAGACCGCATTACACAAGTACAGAAGCCTCTCTCGTTTCTACAGGTTTCAAAGTCCCTCAATGCAGCTAAATTGCATAACAGTCTGAATGCAGTTTTATGAACAGAACATAAACAAACTATGTAAAGGGATCTATGTCAGGATAAATGATTTATGCATTCAAATTGAACATTAGAAATTCACAATTTGAACATACAGATACAAACCAAATCCTTTAATTACTGGCTTTAATAATGCAACTTCGGAAAATCAGATTCCACAATCTGAAAGCACTTGATTGCGACACGCACATCTGGACACTTGTGACGCTCAGTTCCATCTGGAAGCACTTTTATTTCCTCTCCCTCGCATGTAAGATATCCGTCCTCAACCCTAACACTCAACATCAGGACCTCTGTACTCTATTTGAATGTTTTGTGTGGAATTGCTGTTGTTACGTAAGCAGCATGAGTACAGAATTCCAGAAATTCCTACTGGACGAATAACTATACAATTCCAAAACAGGTTGAGAAATAGGGAGGGAGTTACAGCAAATGAAGACAGAACTGATTCGGCACCCGCAAACAGTTGATCCATCTGCCGTGCTGGATAGGTAAATTAATCCATTACCAAACCTTTAAACAGTCCTTTCCTTTAAACAGACAGTATCAGGGGTCTGGACTCTATTAGTGTTCTCCTGGGAAACTCAGGATAGGAAATGATTCACCATTAACATGACAAAAAGCATTGAGCTAAAGCTAGTAAGAATGTCATTTCAGAACATCTCTAGAGACTTCACCTCATCAGCTTCATGAAAGTGAGAAACCGACAACACTTAAATACTGTGTGATTAGCAGTATTTAATAATTACCTCTATCTCTCTCTTTCTTTATATGTCTGATAGCATGTTCTTTTTACACACACACACACACACACACACACACACACACACACACACACACACACACACACACACACACACACACACACACACACACACACACACACACACACACACACACACACACACACACACACACACACACACACACACACACACACACACACACACACACACACACAGCTTCTCCTCCAACCTTGCAGGAGAAGCTAAAGGAAATGTTATAGTGCCATCTAGTGGCAAAAACTAAACTGTCATTTTTGGTCCAAAGAGAAGATCCAGTAAGCAGACACATGGCGTGAAGTACTAACCTATATGTAAACACAACTAGGATGAACTGGAACACGCACTGTGAGCCAAAACCTATTTCCTAACATCAGTGCCAGACCTCAGCTCCGGCAGTCATGTTACAGCGTCTAGTAGAAACGTTTACAGTAGTATTGTACAAGTTGCACACCCATAGTTTTAAAATGAAATGTATATGTTTGGTGTAGTGAAGCTTCGTTGTAGTTAGTAGAAATTGTTTCTCTGAGGGTTAAACCTTGCACAATCTAATAAAACATGCTTATGAAAGAAAACAACATATTGACAAACACATTAATAAAACCGAACTGACACTTCAGGCATAATATCACTCACAACCGCATCTTCAGTAAAACTGTGTTGTTTAAATAAACCGTACTGGACAACTATTGTCATTCAATGCAATGCAATGCAATGCAAATCATGTATGAAGTTTCAGTAACTTACAATGATGGACCATGTGTCCCACCTGACGCTGTGATGAAAGTTGTGAGTCGCCATCTTTGATATATGTCACTGTCGCTATGGTTACATGTTATTCACTATCTTTTGTATCTAGCCGCTCTTGTAAACAGCCTTTAAGATGCTGCGTGAACAGCGCAATTCGACAGTATCACCTGTTAATAAATACGGTTGTCACTCTAAAACAGTGTGAACGCAACTTAAACTAAGTGGAAACAGTTAAAACAAAATTCGCCATTTGCAAACCACCACGTTGATTAGAATATCTTACACAGACTATAAACACAAAGTTGCTTTAAAGTAGTGTTTAAATAAGAAAGGGTAAAGCAATAGAGGAGCAAGACTAAACTGAATGTGATCTGTCCACTTTACACTTAAAATTTATCTTTATTGTGTGCATGTTTACGGACGTATATTTATATGTACAAAAAAATTGTTACCATATCTTGCACCATAGAGAATCTCGCGTGCTTAAAATGCTGCCATCTTGTGTATACAACGGTCATTACAAACCTAAAATTAAACACGTCCTGTGTTCCCTAGTAACTTTTAAGTAAATCAGAACTATGTAATAATGTATAAGTATTACATAAAAAGCTCTACTTTAACTCTGCTTTACTAGTATCACGTTTCGTTCAGGATTAGAATAAGCATTGTTCATGCATTTTAATACAATAGCGTTCAAACTCATTTGTCTCGCAGTAGCAACTCTGTCCTGTGGAGGGCAGCGGTGGACAAATGAGACCATTTAGTTGACAATCAACCCACTTTGTTTGATTCACGTTGTATTTTGCATATTCAACACAAGCTACGTATTCTCATCAACTACGGTAAAGCTTTTGATTTAACTTTTGTACATATGTGGTCTTTAATTTGAGTTTAATTATGTGAAAGCTGGTGATCATGGGTCTAAGCAGTAGGTAGGAGTGATTTTTTTATCACAGGTCAACAGCAAAAATGTTGAAAACAAAATATAAACAACAGAATATTAACTTACTAATGTAATCAAAGCTAGTTGTTGACACGGTTTCTGTGTATATCGTGTTTATACACACTGTCCGGATTTAATGTCATTTTTGCAAGTAAATATAAAAAAGTGTTAGGCGAGTGAGAGATGTTTCTGGGTCAACGTATTTTGTTGACTTATTTCTAAAATCATAGTAAATGATAGGTGAGTAACAAAGGTGTAGAAGCACCTAACTGGTTATAAGTCTAAACTTCGTATTAATTCAAAACGTATCCCTCAGATCTGATTGGTTGATGTTAACCCAGGAACATCTCCATGTTATGTTAAGGTTGTCTTAGTTGTTGCCAGGGCATTGTTATGTTCTGAGTGGTTGTTAAGGTGTTTTGAGTGGTTGCTAGGCCACTAGAATATTTTGCCCAGACCCTTGTTTCCATATCCTTGTTCACAGATATGGCTTGGGTCCCTTTTTGAATGCAATGATTTTAACATGATATAACAAGATTATTGTTATATCATGTTATATGTGATAGTATAGGAATAAATGACCCGCTGTACTTGTCTGAAACATACTGCCCCGCTTTTCCCTATTCTATCATTTTATCTCACAATAATCTGTTATTATTGGTTGTTGTATGCAGTATAGCCAGGGTGCAGATAAAAGGTCATTGTTTTCAATTACAGATTTCATCTTCGATATCCTGTATCAAATTGTTGATCGTGATATCATTTCGGTCAGCAGGAGGAGATGGTTGGGGGACAAACTGTTATCAAGCTGGGACAAATATGTGACCTTACCACACAGTGGCTTTTTAGCATGGTACTGGAACTTGCATGTATAGCCTTTGCTTGACTGTATGTCTCATTTCTCAAAGGTAGAAACACTTAAATGAGTGCATTTCATTTTTTTACACTGAGTGTGGATAATGGGTTAGTTCGTTGTTTTACAATAGGACACTTAGTTTTAACAGATTTTGGGCTCAATTCTGTTAGAAAGGGCACAGAGTTTTAATTTTGTTGTTAAAATGAGCTCCTTTCTACTTACCACAGATTAATCTGTCAGAAGTATGATGAAATCTTGTGACAAGCTGTGTAGTTAAGATGGACTTACTGCTCTGTGCATTTAAACCATACAAATGGGTTGCCCTCATCAGTATGTAGGCTGGTTAAGATTTTCTTGTGCTTTTAATTTTGCACCATTAAATCCATGTTTTAATAAAAGACTTGTCTCTCTCTTTCTCTCTATCGCTCTCTCTATCTCTCTCTCTATCGCTCTCTCTATCTCTCTCTCTCTCTCTCTCTGTCTCTCTCAGCCTCTCTCGGCGCTAGCCTTTGCTGTGCTTCCTTTTCTATATCTCACCCTCCCTCGTGCTTTCTTCTCTTTCTTTCTCTCTGACTGCTTTTCATTCCTGTTTCTCTTTTCATTGTTTTTTTCCTCTCGCTTTTCTTTGGGACCTTTATTTCTTCTCTTCCTCTATTCAGGTTTTCTTTATTCCCTTTTCTGAATAGTTGTGGTACTTAAAGGGAAAGAGCTGTGGAGGGAGGTTAGTTTCAGTCAATCTCAAGCACGGCACTTCCTCTTACTGCAGTCAGTCTCAACCAGACTGTGCCGGGGACTTTTTGCTAAGTGGGTTTTGCGCATCGACGTAAAGTGTGCGGGTCTAGTTCTGATGAAACGCTCTTTGAATTATTTTACATGAAGTGCAACAGTATTTGGTTCAATTGGTTTTGAGTTTAATGTCACACATTGGTGATACACACACATTGCTGCAGTGGTTTGTGTGGACTGTTATCTCCTCATAGAAGGCTCACAGGGACGTTGGGGACTTCATCACTGCACTGAAATGACACACCTCAGGATGTCCTGCCATGCAACACGTTTTCACAGAACCACACACCACCGTTTCCTCACATTTTTTTGTCTTGTGTACTGCCACAGTACTATTGGTAAGGCTGAGGTTCCACCTCATACATTGTATTTTCTTAAAAAATTGAATGTGCAATAGCATTGGCCAGAACTATGAGATTAATCTTTATTCATTATTTGAAACTTTTGACAGCACTAATATTTTTTTTTTGAAGCTGCAATCTATAGCTTTTTATGAGGAAAAAATAAACAAAAATCAGTTATTGAGCAAGTACATAACAGGTCAATGATCAAAAATGTCTCCTTTCTTTATCCTAATTTGCTTACTTCATCCTGATGACTTTATCCTACGTACCTTTAGCTGTCTGCCTGATTTCCCAGGAACTTATGTAAAAAAGTATGTAAAGTAACTTGCAATTTTATTTTTTGATGGAGATAGATGAGGCAAAAGTTACGAATTGCAGGTTTAGGTTGTGTGGGATTAATAAAGTGAAATCAAAATCTTTGTATGCATAAACTTCAGAGGGGGAAGTATAGGAGATCTCAGTTCCCAATATTAATTTTAAATACGTCACATAGACACAGAGACTTTAACCTCACTGAGGTGAGGGCACGCAGTAAAAAGTGAATTAGGGTTGATTAATTCATCCTGTAAAGCTGACATTTTTCACTCAATTCTTTTCATGCCAGACCTTCTTCAAATGCTTAAAGAACAGATTAACAGCCCAGGGATGAGCGTTCACGCAAGAACTGACCGCTCTGTCTAGCACGCATGTAAATGAGAGATTGTGTCGGTAAGAAACAGAACGGGATTGGTCGAATGGATAATGATTAAAAATGCAGAATTGATAGGGCAACAGATGAAACTTTTTTTCTCTCTCCATAAGTAAGAAATGAAAAAAAACAGCATGATGGAATGGCAGGCTTGAAGGGGAGAGAAAGGTGAAAGACAGATGAAAGTGAAAAGAGATAAAAGCCCCAGTGAGGAGGGTGTTGGATAAAGCAGGAGGAAGGGAGGCAGAGATGAAAGCAAAATGAGAAAGATAAGAACAGAGTGAGAGAGACAGAGAAGGCAAACGGAGGGAGAGATAGATAGTGTACAGCGCAGAGAGAGGGGTAACCATGGAAACAAGAAGAAGGTACAAAAGAAGAGAGAGACAAAAGGGTTTTGATTTAAAAGAATGAAACTTGGGAGAAAGAAAAAGTAATTCAGGTTGAAATTTGTTACCGTGAGGTGAGGAAGAAATACAAAAGAGCACGGGTGTATGGAAGGACAGCGGCTTTCTCCAGACTATTTATGAGACCCGGTAAATGACTTTTTCCTGTGACCAGGCATCAGGCCTGGTCTTCATTTGAGAGTACGGCTCCATATGATGACCAGAGATGAAGTCATATTATCAGTGTATGGAAGCATGCTAATGCTGGAGCACAGCTGGTAGGTTGTTAGAATTAGATGTGAAACCAGCCGTACCGTTTTACCAATAACGGTAAAGCCGGGAACCCTCACAGTAAGGTGGCCAGACTCGTGCCATCGATCCTTTTAACCACCATTAGCAGGATTATGAGATGAAACAGCACATGGAGCCAGGAGGCAACTGTTCTCTTGAAGGCATCGGCAGGAGTCAGCTGAGGCTTTGACCTCCCAACCTCAGACTGCAGGCAGCGAGGAGTGGCGCTCCTGAATGCTTCTGGGCCACACTGGGCCGACACAATAAACTTGTGCCTTCACAACCCTGTTTGCAGGGTGTGGACTTCTGCCTCATTCAAATGCATACAATATAGCCTTCTATTTACATTCATATTTGTCTATCTTTGTGGAGTTGGAGCCAGACATTGAGTTTTTATTCAGTGGTTTTTGAGTCTCTTGTGTGCCTCTCTTTCTTTCTGTCTCTCTCCCTTCCCCCTTCTGTTTTTCTCTCCTGTCTTTTTCTCTCTCTCCTCTTTCTGTTTCTCTCTCTTGCTCGCTCGCTCGCTCACCCACCCACCCTCCCCCCTTTCTCTCTTGATCTCTCTCTTCTTTCTCCTTCTCTTGCTCTTCTTCTCTCTTGCTCTCTCATCTGCCCCCTCCACTCTTTCATGCACTCTCCTTTTTCTTTTCTCTCTTTTTCTCGCCCTCTCCCTTCCTCACTCTCTCTCTCTCTCTGTGTTCCTTTTATATCCTCCTTGCTGAATGCACTTCTCTTTTTTTCTCAACTGTCTTTTTCTTTTCTATTCATTCTTGTTTTTACTCTTGGTTCACTCTGTATTTCTTGCCCAATATTCTGCCCAACATTTTATCTGTACTAGTGTCCAGAATAAGTGAGGTACTCGTTTTATTTCGGACTTGGAGAGCCTGTGTATTGTTTGATATTTTCCCTCAAATGGAAACACACTAACGTTAAAATCAACACTAATTGAAACATGTAGAAACATTAAACCCACAGGAAACATGTTATTTGGTCTCGTTAAAGTCCCCTGAGTTTGAACAGCAGCAGTTTGGCGTGAATGAGATTAAGATATTCGTGATGGAACTGACACTGTATTTGGAACCTGGATAAACTACCTCCCTCTGTCCTCATAATACACACACAAGTGATTTAGAAGTTAATTTAGAAAGGAACTCACTGCTGGCATTAATGTCAGTGTTAGGGTCAGAGGTTATGTCCATTGAGTTTTAGTGGTTAATAAGTGGCAGCGTGTGTGTGTTTTGGGGGAGAGGAGGGGGGCTGGGATCTAGCTGTATGGGCTTTGCCGCTTCACAAGAGCACCAATAATGGTATCTCAAAGCAGCACAGAGTGTCTGTATGTCTTTGTATTCATGCATGTGGCCTTGAAAAGATGATTTATTGGGTAGACATGTTTAGATTAACATGACGACCGCATTCACCTCTGACCATTTGTTTCTGTTTTTTTTAAATAGGCTGTGTGTGTGTGTTTGGCAATGCAACAACTAGATTGTCTCTGTAGGGCCAGGCTTTCAAAAGGTTAACTGTTGTATTTCAGTGAGTTTTGTTGTCTAAAAGCAGTTTTGTTTAATTTTGTTCTGCCAGTGACAACACATTTTGTGTTTGATTACAATGTTGCAAACCACAGAAGTTAAATCTAATGTAGCAAACTCCAAATGCAGTCACACAAACAGCAAGTGTTCCAGTACTGTTAAACAAAATGTCATATTTAGAATGCCACTTCTCTAATCAGGTTAGTGAACCGGAATTTACTGTATCAAGACATCAAATATAATTGGTTAGGCTTTCCACAGAAACCTTATTATAGAAAGCTTGTATATCAGAGTGATTTTGAAGCTTAAAGGTTTGACTATAACATTTTACTAAAGTTGCAATTTTAAGCATTTTTCATCATCAACAACACAGCCTTCTTCCAAAAGCGAGACTAGATTTCTGCTGGCTCAAAAAATTGCGTCTGTTTTCGCTAAATTTGTTAGGTAACATGGATATATTATGAGTGGTTTTTCAAAGCACCTTTAGGCGAATACATCTCTCTTTTTAGTTAAGAAAAAAGTTGAACACTGTGTTTGTGTTACATGCCTTTGTCTGTCGTACATCATAATAGAGTGAGCTGGTGTCATATACTGTGAAGGGTCTCAAGTTTCCTGACATATAACCTGCTGTGGGCTAGTGAAACTTTGCTCGGGTCATACTAGCACAGAGAGATTTTTAGTTCTGCACAGAAGCAAAACAATCACATGCAAGTATATTCCATCTAACCCAACAGGTTAAAGCCCACTTTACTCACAAACTGATTCCTTCCATCAATTTCTCATGAAGTAGAAATTCTAAATCTGAAGTAGAAAAACACACATAAAAGTGTAATATCCGCTCAGGTTAAAGAACTGATGTTTGCGCACACATACAAAGAAGAATGCAGTTGAGAGAGCAGCTGTCTGTTAAAACCTGTAGATGGATTCTCGAACCACACACAACCTGGAGAGAGACAAATGTGAGCACACACTCACAATAACAGAAGGTAAAAAACTAGAAGCTGTTCATAATTCATGTATTCTTTCCTTTGTGTATGTTAGGGCTGGTTTGCACAAGTCTGATACTTCTTGGTGAAATGGGGAGAGAACAGGTTTCAAGCCATTTCTTAAAAAAAAAAAAGACAACACGGGCCCGGACGAGTATTCTAGCCAGTATATTTTTTCTTTGCCCAAACTTTACCTCTCTCTCTCTCTATTTCTCTGTCTTTCTTTCTTTCCCTCTCTGTCTCTTTGTTTTCCCCACAGGCGGACATATTTGTGTGTTGTTTTATGTACGTGTCCCTCGTCATTTCTGTTTCCATGTGGATTCTTTGTCTTTTCTGCTTCTTATCTCTTTGTTTCTTCCCATGTACTTTTTCTATTCTCTCTCTCTCTCTCTC